>JAAAKL020008297.1:0-16068 GCA_010016065.2 Carybdea cf. marsupialis auct. non (Linnaeus, 1758)
TGTACAATATATACAATTTAGCCAATCAGAGAGAGACAAACACATAAGACTAAAGATGACGAAGGCAGATACATATAGAGAAACAGAATTGTACAGCAGACACACGTGACAGAGCAACATACAAAAGCAACATTACACATGATCAGCACATGAGGTCGACATGATTGGGCAAACATCAAAAACTGAAGCAAACAGTAACGCAACGAGTGAAAATACAGAACAATACTAAGTAAAGAGGGCAATTACCGTTACAAGATGAGGATGTATCATCAATTTGCGGCACTAATAAACTGAATACTGGCTGAACTGAAGACCAGTGTAATGAGGAGGGTAAATACCGGACAGTTCACTGTTCCTGTCGACTTCTTCATACCATGTGATTTATTGCATAGTGTGTTGATCTTCTTTTGTCTGTGTGTTGTGTTGGTCATAATTTAAGCCTTTTGGTTGAGCGACATACACTCATCAGTATCCGTCTCTAACACAAGTTGACGATGACTTAGGTATTTTTTTAGTGACCTGTGTGGCACAACTCTATCGGAAAGGGTTTAAGTGCTATCCATGTAACTAGAAAAAAAAGGGATCTTTAATCAGACTATAAATATCCTATGCATGAAACGCTTAGAATATTTTGTTTCTTATCCAACCCTTTTGGGTACCCCCCGGACAACACCTTGTTCGAAAATCAAACTTTGTCCACGCGGCATCTTTCATCTTTTTTCTCGTTTTGAATTATTAGAGCTGCTTAAATTACTCATCCTTTGCGCTGCATATTCTTTCACTTGTTCCATTTTTGTGATCTTTTTATGTTTCGCGTTAACTACTTCTATTAAGGCAACGCTATCTATGTAATAGAGAATCACCCAGACCATTTATAGGTCACTGGGAGTTGTGCCCCTACTAAGCCCACTGAGCCTGGAAGGTGTGTTCCAAAGGAGCCTAGGCGTAAACAAAGTTAAATTGTGAAAAATTGACAGAATATTCGGGGGCGGCGCCCTGTAATATGTCCTGGATAAAAATTCGAGAACGTCTCTACTAGACAGATTTGTTTTTCAAAATGGACTGTTTTCCTATGACGTAATTATTTTCGAATACGGCCTCGATGATAAAGTCGTCTGACATTGACTGCTGTTGTTGAAAAAATTATCTTTCCGGCTCATCCAAAAGTAGATTGTAAATGTACATTGTAATACAAGTGCCGCCTGGACATTGTCACTAAGTGATATTATTAGTTGATCATTTCACAAAAAACGATAAATTACGTCATTAGTAAGAGTGTTAATTCCAGCATTATATTCATGTCAGGTGGAAATTCATTCTGCATGGTTGTATGAGGAAAAGTTTGAAATCACTATCCTAGCAAAATTGGATAATGTGCCGTAAAACCAGTAAGAGAGGCTCCAACGGACGACCCATCATAGTTCACTTGAAAAAAGGCCAGGTCAGTGGCCCCGCCAGCCTTTATAAGGCCGGGAAGCTTTCCGTTTATTTAGGTACAGTAGGGCGTGTCAACATGATTGACCAAAAATGGAAGAGCTGCCTACATATTGACTACACAATGATTCATCAAAAATGGAAGAGCTGCCTGAAAGATACCAGAACACTACCAGGAGCCGACTGCAACAGTGATCATCAACTTCCTTTCAGCTTGGATCCAGATGAGACTGAAGAAGATAACTCAACCACCAACACCTCTACGATTAGATTTGTGTAACTCTAGATGAACAATACAAAGTAAACATCAACAAAAAAAATTCCAAACCCTACTAAAATGTGACACTAAAGAACTCCCCCAAACGACCTTTGGAAGTTAGGGAAAGAAAGTCTGATGAAAGTTGCTAAAGAAACCTTTCAAAAACACAAGAAAACAAATAATGTCTGGATCACAGAAGAAACAAGAGCAGAAGTTGAGAAGAGAAAACTCCTTTAAGACTAATCAAAAAACAAATGATCTTTACAAAAGACAGAATTCTATTGTACAAAGATTAATGAGAAGAGACGAAAATCAACAGATCAGCAAGGTCTGCCAAAAAATTGAGAAAAATTCAATAAACAACTCGACCAAAGACCTCTATCGAGGCATCAGAAATCTAACAAGGAAATTCCGGCCAATCATTGACACAATGAAAGATAAGAATGGCAATGCATTGTGCAAGGGAAGAGATGTGAAGAACTGTACAAAAGCAATGAAAATACGTTGCAAAAGAACATTACATTTGACCGGGATGGCGATGAACCAACCCCTCTGCAGAGTGAAATCAACAAAGCCATACTTGAATTGAAGAATAACAAAAGTACAGGAATTGATGAAGTGGCTGCTGAACGAGTTAAAAACAGTGGAGACAATGTTGCGGAATTTTTCCATCTCCTGTGCAACAAGATTTGGAAAGAAAGGATTTGGCCTGAGGCCTGGTTTACTTCAGGCTTTCTTCCTATTCCCAAAAAAGGAGATGTCGTGGAATGCAGCAACAACAGAACAATATCCTTGATCAGCCACTGCAGTAAAATTCTGTTGAAGGTAATTGCTGCACGCATGAAAGCTAAATCAGACGAAGAGATAGAAAACGAACAATACGGCTTCCGATAGAACTAAGGCACCAGAGACTAAATACTCAATTTATAATTGATAATGGAAAAACGTAGAGAACGAGGCCAACCTGTACATGAGTTTCATAGACTATCAAGAGGCCTTCGACTCGGTTGACCATGAAACACTTTGGAAAACAATGCTTGAGATGGGATTTCCAACACACATAGTCCATCTCATAAAACAACTTTACACAAACCAGAAAGCAGCTGTAAAACCACCTACAGCTTAACTGAGTTCTTCAACATTGGACAAGGAGTCTGCCAATGCTGCATTCTATTGCCTCATCTTTTTAACATTTACTCTGAGAAAATAATGTGAGAGGCTCTGGAAGGCTTTGAGGGAACTGTAAATGTGGGTGGAAGAATCATCACAAGTCTCCAATATGTGGATGACATTGTCCTAATTGCTGGTTCTATGGAAGAACTTGAAACTCTTGTTACAAGAGTCAAACTGGCAACTGAAAAAGCAGGACTTTTGCTTAATATTCAAAAGACATAAGTTATGAAGATGGCTGGTGACCCAGGGAACTTGGACATGAATGATCTTATTGTCAATGGTGAAGCAATCCAATCTGTCAATAAATTTATCTACCTCGGTGCAACTTTCATGAATGACTGCAATGACAGCACAGAGATCAGAAGAAGATTAGCAATTGCAAGAAATGCAGTTATCAGTCTAAGCAAAATATGGAAAGACCGTTTCATAATGCTTCCAACCAAACTTAGAATATTAAACACCATGGTTTTCCAAATTGCAACTTATGACAGTGAATGCTGGGTCCTTAAAAAGTCTGACAAAAAGAAACTGAACTCCTTTGAGTTTTGGTGTTTCAGAAGAATCTTGAGAATCAGTTGGAGGGAGGGAAAAACCAATGACTGAGTACTTCAAAGAATTGGCAAAACTACTCTAATGAACAGCATAAAAAAAAGAAACTGTCTTTCATTGGACACGTAGCAAGAAGCAAGGGACTCAGAAACGTCATCCTATCAGGCATGGTAAGTGGAACCCAAAAACGAGGAAGACCACAACAAAAGCTGGAAAATGACATCCTAGAAATTGCAAAAATGTCAATGGCTGGACTGCTGCAAAATGTGCAGGACAGAAATTGTTGGCATACGACCATTGCAGGCTCCACAGCGGGTCAGCCATGACCGTTCTGTCCATGATGATGATTACCCTTGGTAAGAATAGACTGAGATAGACAACACATGTAGCCCATGTATGAAACTTCTTTGGCTCAATTAAAAAGCACCTTTTTGTAATTTATGTCAACTAGAGTATATGTTCAATAGCGACAGAGTGTATTATGTCAAAATAGATAAAACAAAGACCTTGTTCAGAGCTCAAAGAATAATATCACAATCATGCCATGCTCCACAATATCTGCTTCCATGTTTTCTTACATTTAAATTTACTACTACTACTGACGAAAATGATTTTATCAAATCATCATTGGGGAGAAATGGTATGATCTTTGTGAATAAGTTGAGCTGAAAGCAAGAAATTTTCTTGCACTATACCTCAAGATGCTTTTCCCCCAATTTTAATCACATATGAGGGACACAAATGCCAGTTCGTTAGTTGCCGTCCAAGCATGCACTAAATCTGTTGAGGCCTGTCAAATTCCATTAAATAGATTAAAATACAGATTCTGTACCTGTATTCTATTTGAAACGACTTCTTGGGAAACATAACCAAAGTTTACAACAGCCTATGGATACTTTGCCTACATCCATAAAATGTTTTAAATAGGTGTTGTGAAATGTCATAAAGATAATTCAAGGATATTTCAGAACCATAGCATATGCATATATATACAATATTTGCTTCAAGAGTAATATAAAATTATGAAGCATCATAAGCACATAGAAACCTTGGTATGCTAGTACTTTAAACAACATAAAAACTATATAATTTGCAATATTTTGTAAGGCTTTACCATAAGCTCCAAACCTACTGTACAACATATGCCCACAATAATGAAGAAGAAATGCCTTGTTTCCCCACTTTGGGTAAATTGTTTAATAAAGAACACTTATACAAATTTGAACTACCTTGCTATATAATACTTCTGATGCAAGATGCCATGTGATATCTGACCAAAATTATAAATAAATGATTTTCATATGCAAATGAGATGCTAAATTTTTAAAAAAATTCCATTTCTATTTAAATGTAGTGATCATGTAAATGTACCTTTAGAACAACATGTGCAAAAGGTCTTACAATGTTAACTGCACATTACTCAAAAATGTTGTGATTGGTTTCAGGTATGGAAGGATATTTTTACCACATATACTGCTCAAGTATTAATGTTTGTTTATATTTACTAGATTAAAAGTAATGGAAGGGATTATAAACTGTACCATACTATATCGAAAATGTATAGGTCTTAATATAAATAAAGTCAAAAGAAGGCTCAGAACAGCTGGCATGGGTCCTCTAATCTCAATACTGAAGATATTTCAAAAATTACTACCAGATACATAACATAACTTAGTCCTGAATAAATTTGCCTGAAGAGTAACCTATTTTGCCCATTGGAATTCTCTAAAAGCAGCGCAATACAAAATGATGTTCGGCTTTATCTTTATTTACGTAAGTTATGTTATCACCCTACTCACTTTAAGCTCATGCTCATTGCTAAATCTTTACAGTGGCATTCCTATCGCCAAAATCTATCATTACGCTGACATGATAACAGAATCTACTACAATATAATATTTTCTTATCAACGAAAAAGCACATTATGATTCATCCTACACTACAGGTCTCACAGATAAAAGCACCCTTTAAATGTGTACGATATTCGTTTAACGCATAACCAACTTAAATAACTACCGGCACGTCTTGTAGCGGGCCGCGATATGCCAGGGCAAACTGTACATGCACGATACAGGGTATAGATTGTACTTGCAGGACCACAGCAAGTGCTTTGTAGTGTATATTACTGTAGGTTACACCCCAAACACTACCTAGACCACTAGCATTCAATGGGTCCTGTTTACTGTCAAAACAGCAATTCAGCTTGACAATAGTTCCAATACGTTTGTCCGTTTACTGTTGACCTCAACACTCCTTACAAAAGCGCCATTTGTCAGACTTCAGCAAAAAGTTTTCGCGTGTAAAGTTTCAACTGTATGTTACAAGAAGCATAGACCCTACAGATACTATGTACGTCCTTGGAACTTTCACTAATCGGGTTACACTTCTGTAGATAACTGTTCCAATAAACTGACCCGATATCACAAAATCCCGTGACATCCTATTTTGGCTATCAGAACCCCAGCAAATTTGTGTAAAAATTGTACGGCAACAATTAACAATTGTTGACACATCAAGTTGCGGAACTTATGTACCTATCAAATATATGTTTTTAACTCTTATGAAGTTTGAAATGCAGGAACAAAACGGTAGCATAGTACATATTGCATATTGCAACAGTTGTAAATGCATCATCCGCGTTAAAGCACCCTCTACAGCTGGTCTCGTCACTATGATAAATTGGCTTACCGTATAGTACGACAATAAACCTGTATTTTCGTCCAAGACAAACCACCGGTATTGCCATCCTTTCACCACATTCGTCCATTTCGACAAAGGTCCCTCAAACTTCACCGCCATGTTGTGGAGTATGATACGTACGATGTCAGCTCCCTATGGTACCAAATATCGTCTGAATATGCCCTGTCCAATCATATTTCACACAGCACTTGCGAGAGGCTCGGAAGTCAGACACCCACCGATGCGAGAAATCTTTTGAACATCCGCGTGAAAGTGGCGAGGTTCAAGTGGCGCAACGTAATCAAAGACTTCATTACAAAAACTTCGTTGAACTTACAGTTAGGAGTTGATTTGCCTCGAACATAAACAAATTTAGTTTTATGTGATGAAATGCGTTGAAACTATGTCTGACAGAAGGAAAACTAAAAGAACAGAGTTTTGGTTGAATTCTTTACCATTTTTATCATGTTTAGCAATAGGATGATGAGGGGCATTCTGTGTAGCTTAGGCCTACACACCAAAGTTGCATGTCCCATATGACACGCCGCATGTGTCACGGGAAAGATGTGTATTCAGAACGAAGTTTCAAATGCAAAGTCAAAAGTAACCTATTCCATCCACACTCGAAATACACGACCAAACCAACAACGCGCTCTGTCTGTCAACCTCTGCAAAATTACCAGTTTGTTAACTAATACAGATAGAGAAACACTTTACGACTTAGTTTAAGATGTCTTCTCACCTTGATTAGGACACTATTATTCCACTGATGAGTATCACAGTAGCAGGGCCCACGCCACAGGGGGGCAGGGGGGCCATGCCCCCCACTTTTTTGCTAAAATTTTTTGCTTAAATGTTTTCTTGCTGAAGGCATAGTTATTAACTTGCTTTTGAGTTCTGAAGATGCAGTTTCTGTTATTGGGAAGAACTTAAAAGAGAGTTTGTTTTTTCGTAACAGCACCTACCTCGACGGGCCTATTTCGACATCTTTAGAAAAAACTTCTGGCCCTCCCACTTTTAAACCTGTGGAGTGGGCCCTGAGTGGCAAAGGGGAAACGTCAGAAAATGGAATGTCACAGGAATTGTGTTGTATCTAGGCTACTAGAACTACAGTCAGACAGGTTCCAGCAGTTTTAACATACTAGAAAAGAGACCTTAAATAAATTGGCCATCGTGAAGCTGTAAAAAGATAGATACTATTATTAAACGCCCGTCAGCTTCTGAGCAAAAATATGTCAAACAATTTTGATCTACGAAGGCTAGAGGTGACAACAAGTCTACTCAGTTACTCAGCTATACGTAACAGCCCCTTGGCAATCACCCCGCTTAGAAAACTTTTCTAAAGCAACTTTTTCTTCAGTGTAGTTCTCTTGAGATCAAAGCCTTTCTCGCCATTGATGGGTAACACTGTTTCGTTCTCATAGTTAGTAGAGTAAACGGACAACAATATGGAGGTTAGTGTTTCTTTCTTAGCCTCTTTCTCTTAGCCTTCTCCTCTACTTCCTCCTGCTCCTTCTACTGAAATTTAAACTTCCAGAGAGGAATCTTTCAGCTGTATTTATCGATTTCTTCTCTCACTGCTCACGTTTGCTTAATAGGTCGTAGTTATAGTCCGCGGTGTCATTCATTTTCGTCACTACAACTTATGATTTATAATGGAAACGCTTTAAATTTTATGCAACTGCCCTTAAATGTACATCTTCCTGTTTCTATCCTACCTAGCCTAACACTTTACAAGAGGATCACTAACTCGCCGATTCCTTCTGTGGACTAGCTTCATTGGCCCTTTCACTAGTCGCTTCTTTCACATTTAGGATCATAACAGTGACGTAAGCATCACCTTCCTTAAATGGACGTCGTGCAACCCTATATGCGTCCAAGTACCCTGAAACAGAGGTAACATGCGAAACCACACCCTTCGACATATGAAAAACCAAACTTTCTTCACACTATGAAACATAAATATGACTTGGGAATTTTGTCATGGAGATGTCCTACAATAAAACGATGTATTCGATTTTAACTTACAGTGTACAAGCACAATGATACTTTTTAGTATATAGTCGCAAATTGTTCATATATTGTATATCAATGACTATCAGTACAATTGCACACTAACCACGATGAGCGTAAATATTGCCTTGATGCACTCTATTGCTACTTTGCCTATAAATACTGCAATTGTCATAACATGTAAAATACAAAGATATTTTACTCTTGTTTTCTTTTGGGCTTGAAATAATGCGAGGAACTCCACAAACAAAGTTACTCCGCCTAATCCTGAACAACATACCT
Organism: Carybdea cf. marsupialis auct. non (Linnaeus, 1758); assembly: GCA_010016065.2. Taxonomy (NCBI): domain Eukaryota; kingdom Metazoa; phylum Cnidaria; class Cubozoa; order Carybdeida; family Carybdeidae; genus Carybdea; species Carybdea cf. marsupialis auct. non (Linnaeus, 1758). The sequence goes on from JAAAKL020008297.1 coordinate 8,390, forward strand.
AAAAATGCTCTATTTATATATAATAGTTATCTGCTAGACGTGCAGCATATCGCCCATGTGAGCAAAGTGCAGCTACAAAATTAGGAACTGTAATAGTCCACTAAGTGGACTTTACTCCTACAAGATAACCTGAATGGATGAAAGAGAGCAGTCAACAAGTTATGCGCAGATGATAAAGCCTAAAACGTGCGTGCAATACAGAACGACATAAACACATTTGTATAGAGCAATATTGTTGTTGAGTGCACCGCTACAACTGCAATCAAAGATAGTGTCACTATCCCCACCTCTGAAGATCACAGTGCCACAAACTCTAAATTCTCATTGCAAGCTGCCAACGGTTTCAAAGTCGGTGCCTATGGTCAGCGTTCTTTAAACCTTGATATTGGTCTTAGACAGACTTTTCCTTGTATTTTTACAACTGACATCTTAACAGTTGTTATAATGGGTATCAACTTTCTTTGCTATTGTAGGCTCATGGTAGATCTTCATCATTATCGTCTGCTTGATTTCATTACTCATCTTCCAACAAATGGTTTTTAATCCTTATCATATATTATCCCTCCCATTAATTCAATGCTCACCACTATCGTTGACGACTATTGTGGTCTCATCAAACCCATTTACAGCGAGGATGCTATCGAGATACTCGACTACACACCAGATCTACCCTAAAGGCTCGTTTATTTCTTGTCGACATCGCAGAATGGCATCATCTGAACTGAAAACTGCCAAAGCAGAAATCGATCAAATACCACAAGTGGTATTATCAGGCCGTGTGATAGCTGCTGGGCATTACCAATGCACATGGTTCCTAAAACTCAGCCTGATGAGTGGTACGCATGCCGAGATTATCGTGCTCTAAATAATCTTACCCTACCTGATCATTATCGTATTCCACATAACCCTTCCACATAACCCTTCCTCTCTCTACCACTACTACTTTCTCAAAGAATGATTTAGTTTTAGCACATCACCAAATTTCCGTCAATCCGGATGATATTCTCAAGACATCTATAACAATACCTTTTTTTGTATGTTTTAATTCCTGAGGATTAAAGGTTTATCGATCATGTCCATCTTGGATCTTCCTTTGCTGGCGCATATATTGACGATATTCTCAGAGCTATTCATGCTCCAGAAGAGTATACATGTCATGGCCGCCATTTTTCTGATGAATTCGTCAGTATGGTTTAGTAGTTAATTGAGCAAAATGTCAATTTGGCCTGTCATATATCACATTTCCTCGCCACACTATGATCCACAAGGCATTTCTCCTCTTCCTTCGAAAGTTCAAGCTTAAGAAGATTATACTATTATACAGCTTCTCCTGGCAAAGTTCGAGAATTCCTTGGTCTCGTTCACTTAAATGGTTTTCTCACATCAAAATTGTTCGTCTAATTATGCTCACAAGCAGACAGAAGACGCCATTTCTGCCTTCCATGGCATTAAAGAGAATTTACAGACTTAACTCTCGTTGTTGTCCACAACCATGTGTTAAACTATAGTCAGTTACCGGCGCATCCAGTGGACTTCTCCAGCAATACCATAACTCTACCTTCCGTATTTCGTACACATCATTTCAAATCCCTACAGTATCTACGTACAATACATGCGGAATATAACAATTCGCTATTTATCTTGGAATACGTAATTTTCGTCATATCCTCAAAGGCCGTTCCTTTCTCATTCTAACAAAGCACAAGTAATTTACGTAGACCCTTCCCTCAAGGTCAGATAAGAACTCCCCTCCAGAAATTATCCATTTTGAATTCATTCTGCATCGTGCTTTCCACATTCGTCATCATAAAATTCCTCCCTCAATGCATTCATAAGAAATGCATAAAGTTCTCCAAATGCTGACATTCATTTTCTTTAGATAGCATGACAACATAATGAAGATCTTACAGATCCTAACATAACAACTTCAACCTCTTCAACAACTTCAGTTTCTTACGCAATACTTCACGTATTTGAGGCACGTTTTGAAGAATCAGGTTTTGTAAAGATGATTTATTGATCTGTTTCAAAACGATTTATTTAGTACTTAGAGGTAAATGAAAGTAGTAAAAATTTTTGCACTTTTAGACATCAGGACAACATCAGGACGGTCCAGATCCTTATAATTCATTTTCCGTCTTTGCAGGATGTTGTGAAGCTGGAGGTTTGGTAAAGAGGATATATTTACTGATGATCAATATGATTTATTTAGTACTTAGAGGTGAGTGGAAGCGGCAAAACACCAATCTGGTAGTCAGAATTCTGATTGGCTACCATGGAAAACACAGTTGGGTAAATAATTTCGTTGATTCCCTTTTCAGGTTATTTTCTGACGAATTGTACTCTGAGGAGTGACAGACGAAAAAAAGCTTTTAAGTATAAAACGAATTTGCTATTTCTTGCAATTTTACTAAATGTGTGTAGAGTCGCCACAGTTTTGATTCTTCAGGCACTCCTTTAGACTGCTGGCCCTTTGGTAACGCAATGCGCTAAACGGGAGATAAACCCCTCATGGATGAAGAAACCATATGGTCCTGTTAACATCAACCGACTTATAACTCAACGTAAAACTGACTGCGAAAAGTAAAAAATTAGCACATGGAAAATAAGCGAACAAACCTATTTATCCAAAACTAGTGCAATAAAAATAACAAAGGAATTTGTTGTAATTAACATCTAACTATATACTAAAGAATCAAAGAGATCATCTATTGAAGCATAAAATATAACTCGTTGCTAGGGTGGAGCATAGGGGGGATTTACTATGGGGACGCACTTACGTGCTCCAACAGGTACTACAATTTGGTGGCTGTCCAGTTTTTTACAAAATACTTCTCAGTCTTTATAATACGTTGTGAAGTTAGAGGTTGGGGGTTGGGTAAAAAAATTTTTTCTTTCAATTTTTGAGACCAATCATCTAGTGCTTAGAGGTATATGAAAGCGGTTACCATTTTTGCACATTTAGACACCCCTCTGGACTACAAGAACATGGCGGTCCCGTTCCTTATAATACAGTCTCCCTCTTTGCAGCACTTTGTGAAGATAGATGTTTAGTAAAGAGCATTTCTATCGATTTTGAAAACAATAAATTTGGTATTTAGATGTGTATTGAAACGGCCGCACCTTTCGCGCCTTTAGAGACTCCTCCAGACCAGAACTATTTTCTAACTAAAAACATTCCGTCTTTGTAGATCGATGTGAAGTTAGAGACTCTTTAAAGAGGATTTCAAACTGCACGAAATAGCAAAAACGTTTTGGTACTTAAAAGCTTCCTTCGTCTGATACTCCTCACAGTAAAAAGATCGTCAAAATTGGAATTGAGAAATAATTAATGAAACTCAAACTCAATTGTGTTTTAGAAGTAGCTAATTAGAAGTCTGAATGCTAAATAGGTATTGTTTTGGCCAGTCATTGTCTGTAAAATTAAATGGTTAACCGAAGTTGCCCGAAAAGCCTTTTTTGTCTGCAAAGCAACGTTTTTCTTGCCTTGATGTGGACGGATTCAAGAACGGCTAGATAAAAGCAGACGTAGCTTTACCTATTACAGAGTTTTTACAGAGAATTGAGAGGTCTATGGAAGCGGCTATGCTTTGTTCAGCTTAAGATATTCCTCGAGACCTTAACGTTATGGGTAATCAGCTCCTTGCTAATTATTTACCGACTTTGTAGCACATTGTGTACTTAATAGTTTAATAAGACAGATTTCTCCTTTGAGTTTAAAAATGAGTTCTTTAGTACTAAGAGATACGGGAAAGAATCCATACCTCATGCAGCTTTGTACAGTCTTCCAGACCATAATGTTATGGATGGGCATCTCCATACAAATCACTTTCAGTCTTTGCTGCGCGTTATGAAGTTAGAACTAGAATGAGGCAATCTCTATTAATTTTCAAAACGGGTTCCAAACAATATTTTAAGTACTTAGAAGTGTGTGGAAGCGGCCATACGTTTTGATTCTTGAAACATCCATCCAGGCTACAACATCATTGGATTTAAGTTCCTTACACACCACTTTCCGTCTTTCCAGCACATTAGGAAATCAGAAGTTTGGAATTGCCATACCGATTTTCAGAACGATGCACCAGGTACCTACAGGTATGTGGAAGTGGCCATATTTTTAGACCTTTGAGACATTTTCTGGGCCACAACATCATAGGAATTCAGTTTCCTACAAGTCACTTTTTGTTCTTAGAGCACATTGAGAAGTCAGTGGATTGGTACAGAGGATTTCACTACTGACGATTTGTCTAGTGCATAGGTGTGTGCGGAACCAGCCATACTTTTTGACGCTTGAGACATTTCTGCAGGCCACAAAATTATGGGGGTTCAGTTTCTTGCAACTTACTTTTCCTTTTTCCAGCTCATTGTGAAGTTATAGCTTTGGTGCGGAGGATTTCCTTACCGATAGTCAACACGGTTTCTTTAGGAATTTAATGTGTGTGCAAGCCACCATTCGTTTTGAAACTTAAGACATTTCTCCAGGCCACAACATCATAGTGGTTCAGTTCTTTTCATACCACTTTCCGTCTTTCAAGCACATGGTAAAGTTGAAGGTTTCGTGCTGAGGGTTTCCTTGCTGATATTCAAGACGATTAGGAACTTAGAGGAGTTTTGAACTGCTCTTAGCTTTTGACCCTTGAAGCACTTCTCTAAGCCACAACTTAGAGATGTGTAGAAGATGCCGTATCTTTCGACCATTGAGACATTCATCCAGGCTATGATATCATGATGTTCTGTTCTTATGTTATCACTGTCTGTCTTCCTAGCACATTCAGAAGTTTATGGGTTTTGCACTGCATTACCTTGCCACGTTTTACCAAGCTTTTCGTCCCTGAGACACTCCTGCAAGCGACAACATTATTGGGGTTTAGTTCCTCACTTATTACTTTTTGTCTTTCCAACATACCGTTAAGTTAGCAGTTTATTACAGGGGATTTCTTTACCGATGATCAAGACGATATGTCATATACTTTAAGGTATGTCGTCCTAGGTATGACGCTTAACTGTAACCGGTGGCGAGGCTCCTTTGGGCTAGTGGATAGTTGGAGTGACCACTTGCCGACCATTACTCCCTCGCAAACTCACACAGAACCAGCGCGGCGAGAAATGGTTTAACCCAAACACTGACGGAGCGCGTTACGAAACGGCCCTCAGTCGTCGGGAGCCGAAAGGCAGAGAGTGCTTAGAGTCCCCGGGCTCCCCAAGTGCATATGCACATATGCACTTACAACGTTCAGATGTTGAGAAAACAAACAAGGAAGAGGAATTGGAGCATGAACCTGAGCAAGCAAAGTTCAAGTGGGACATCATAGGTCTATCAGAGACCAGCTGGAGAACAGCTGGAACAACTGAAAAGCGGACATGTGCTGTACACCAAAGGAGGAGACGAGTCAGTCGCAGGAATTGGCTTTTTGGTGAACAAGAACATCAAGGACAGACCTGTAGAATACCATGGCAGCAGCAACCGAGTGGCCTCGCTAACGCTTCCAATTAACAGCAAGTACCATCTGCAAGTGGTTCAAGTGTATGCACAAACTTTCAGCCATGACGACGAAGAAATAGAGGAGCATGTACGAAGAAGTAGCTGAAGTCGTGTGTCGAAACAAGAGTCACTACAAGATCATAATGAGTAACTTCAATGCAAACGTCGGGCAACATTATCAGGGTGAGGGAGAAACAATTGGGCAATTCGGTAAAGGAGAAAGGAATGAGAAAGGAATTAGGCTGGTGCAATTTGCAGCCTGTCAGAGCTTGACAATTTATAACACGTTCTTCAAAAAGAGGAAAAGCAAGAAAAAGCCCCAGCGGATTGGTAAAGAACGAGATTGATTACCTCCTGAACAACAAGAACGTCGTACTCAATGTTGACGCTATCCAGAAAATGAATGTTGGAAGTGACCACAGAATGGTTAGAATTGCCATCTTTCTGAATGCAAGGCTAGAAAGAAGCAAAATGATACAATCACGAAAGCCCAAGGTTAACCTTGAGGCTCTGAATGGCACGACTGAAGAGTTCCAACTAAAGATGAGAAACCGCTTTGGAGTGCTGCACCATGATGAGGACGTGAAAGAGATGGCTATCACGATCACAGAAACCTTCAACAAGTGTGCACTGGAAACAGCAGGAAGAAACACAAAAGGAAAGAATGAAAACATGAAACCCAATACAAAAGAGTTACTGAAGAGCAGACAAGAACTGGCTGCCAAAGATCAAACGGACCGTGAAAAGATTAAGTACAGGGAGCTCTACAACATCAATAGAAAAGCAAAGAGAGAAGACGCCAGGCAGCACAGCACCATCAGAATCGAAGAAGCCATAAAAAGTGGAAAAGGGTTACGGAAAGCCACAACGAAGATGGAAGGCTGCAAATTATTGATAACATCACTGAAAGAACAAGACGGAAGCGTTATCACCAACAGAGAGAGAATCGCCTCAAGATGTGCGGAATTCTACGAGGATCTTTACCAAGATGCAGCCCTGAACATTGAGCTATCAGAAGCAGAGGAAGTGATCACCGATCTTAGACTGTCATCAAGAAGATGAAAAATGAGATAGCAACAGGCGAAGATCAAGTGGTGGTAGAAATACTGAATGCTAGAGGACCGATAGTAAGAGAAAAACTCAGAGCTATACAACACCGTGCTGACGAAAGAACAAGTGCCGAAAGGGCGGAAAAATGCAATCATCAAAGTGATATTCAAAAAGGGAGACAAGAAAGATCCAGCAAACTACAGACCAATCAGCCCACTCTCCCATATCTACAAATTACACTGGAGAACAAATTTTCAGTAACTTTGAGTTGCATTCGATACTTTAACTGATTCTGAAAGAGTTTTAGGAATGATTTTAAATCTAAAATTAGTTTTTCTCTACAAGCTCTAGTTTGTATGCAATTTGAAGCTACTGAAATTGGGAGAAATTGAAGAAATTGAAAATAAATAATGAATAAATTGTCATAATACTTCATTTGGAAGCTAAATAGATAAGGAAATGAATGGGAACGCTTGTTCAGTCATAAGAATTCTACTTTATGAAAAAGTCAAGCAAAAGTTATTTCAAACATGGCTTCCATAAAGAACATCGTTGCATAAACAAGTCTGATGTCTTCTGCTACATATGAGGATGCTACACATTCTCGTCAGAGATGTAACATATCGTTGCTCGTCAAGCGAGCCTACAAGGGACTTTTTGAAGTTCATCTTAGTGATCAAGAAAAGCAATGGGCTCCTCATATTGAGTGCCACAATTGCGAGGAAATGCTTCCAGGCTGAACCAAAGGAAACCGCAAAGGTCCACCATTTGGAAACAAAACAAATATATAAAGAGTTATGTCGAAGTGGCCACACTTCTCGGAGCTTAAGACCTCCCTCGGGACTCTAACCTCATGGAAATCCGATTCCTTAGAAATAACTTCCCATCTTTCTGGAACGTTGTGAGGTTAGAGGCTTGGGAAGGAGGATTTCTTGGTCGATTTTTTAAAAAAAACAAAATATATAAAGAGTTATGTGGAAGTGGCCAGACTTCTTGGAGGTTTTGACCTCCCTCGGGACTCTAACCACATGGGCATCCGTTTCCTTAGAAATAACTTCCACCTTTCTGGAACATTGTGAAGTTAGAGGCTTGGGAAGGAGGATTTCTTGGTCGATTTTCAAAACAAAACAAAATATATAAAGAGTTA
>JAAAKL020008298.1:0-16068 GCA_010016065.2 Carybdea cf. marsupialis auct. non (Linnaeus, 1758)
CTTTGGTGCTGTTATTTACAGCTGGTTAACACTGATTCATTCTGGAAAAGAGAAAGGTTGTTTTAGATTGGTGTAATTGGTGGACTGTAATGAGAAAGAAGGAATGTTGGTTGACTGGTTAAAAAAAACTATAGACTACCTTATCTTGATATTGACTGATAGATCAAATCATTTTGTCTGCTACTATCATTGCTGGGACCCAATCCACCACCCCTTCTGGGCTTCTGGGCAGTCTCATTGGTGTTTTGACCAGGTGCTCTGGAAGGGTAAGTGTCAACTCCTCAGTGGCATCTTCTTCTTCTTCCATTTCTTCTTCTTCTTTGTTTTACATCCTTTTTCCTTGATGGGGTTGGATTGGCAACAGCTCTTCACCACTCATTTCTGTTCTCTGCCTCTGCCAACAATTTAGTGACAATCCTGGCAGTGCCAGTGATAAATTTCATAATTTACTTAACATCAATGTTCATATTTAAAATGCTATTATATATTATCATGAAATCATTGGTGTCAATGGTTAGTTATGGTTATAATTAACCTGATTGAGCTTTCTGTATATCAATGAAGGCTTGGAACCTCCAGTCCACTTCAGTAATTGTCACTTCTCTTGCACTGTAAAGACAGTTATTTGCATGGGTGAGATAAACATATCAGCTGTAACTGTGCTTATCTGTTATGGATAATGTACAATGAAATTTGTCTAATAATTTAGGAAGCAATTAAGTGATTTATTTTACTGTTTGGATTTATTTTATTATGTTATTTATATTGATATTTTGTCACATGTTGCATGAAACAGCATTGTTTATAAGAATATCTTTTATGTAAATCTGCTCATCAATGTAATCAGTTTTAGAATTTTTTGTGCTCATAAATAGTTAAATGTTAGAGTTTGAAATGTTGGTGAAGGTAGCTTTTAATTACACAAGCTCCCTTACTATTTGAGACCAAATTGCAGTTGTACTTTCTGTGTTCATGTTTGTCACTGTAACAACATGTAAAGTCACTGCTGTGATCATACTCCGGAAGGTGAAGAAGTGATGCTATATTTATTTGAAGCTGGCAATTCACTAGTACTACTCCTTGGCATTGTGATCTCCTTTGAACCCACAAGTGCAATATTTCATTTGATATGTTGACTATCCTTTTCAGGTTGTGATAGCACTTTTCTTGCTGGTGGTCACATTCTGTTGTTTAATATCTGTCAACATTATGTACATGAGAATAAACCTAATTTTCAAACAATAGTACAGCTGCTTAGCAACTAAAATGCTGTAAATCAATAGGTATTTGTACCTGAAATCTCTATTGAACATGTATGTGTAGGGATAAAAATGAGTGTAAGTTTCAGTCAACATAGAACTTTACTTTCAATCTCCTCCTACTTCCTCTATTGTGTTTTACTGCCCACAAATGTGATCTTTAGTATTGTTTAATAGTAGGCTTTTTTATCCGTATATTTAACACAGAATGTTGACGTTTGTTTACTGTTGGATTTCTGTATAATTGACATAGAACTATAATTTGCAGAGGCAAGATATCTGCATAGGCAACTAGTTTACTTTGTAGTAAATGCAGATTAACATGCTCTTTATAATAGCTGAGAAGCACCTCTTGATACCAAAGAATGAAATTTATTAAGCAATGGAAGGTTTATTCCAAAAATTGTAACAAGAATAAGAAGGGTTTGAATTCCAATGGTAGGAAAAAGGTATTTGCATAATTTTAATGTTTTATGTTTTGATGTCAGTTGTAGTGTGCATTTTTGGTGTGTTTACCCCAGTCATCATCATAGCCTTTTAGTCAGTATATAATATTGTTATACATGCGTTAATAGTAATCATGGTAGGCATTCTCAATGACATTATCTTTGGTAATGCCTCACAATTGTCCATGCTGATGGCATCATGATCATAATCGTCATGAGCATCGTGTTCCTTCAAAACAGGTATTATCTTTTAAATTTAAGTGATATGGTTGTTAAAAATTTGAGGGTGTGCAGAATTTGTATGCTTCAAATACATGTTGTAGAATTCATGCCACTGTATTCTAAGCTCCATCTTGAGTATTCAATTTACGTGAGTTTGCTGCATTGTGCTGCTTGCGATTTGTAATGTCTCTTGTCCCTATTGTCTTGCAAATGATTATGGAATTTTAAGAAAGTTTTAAAACTCTCTCCTTCAGGTAGTGCCTTGCAGAGTTTACAAAACATCCCAAAACCTTTCGTAGATCTCGGTTTATTTTCTATGGCAACTGATTATAGATAGTTGGTCAGAAAGTCTTCAACTTTGGTTTCATTCCATGCATTATGCCAGCCATTATCATTTGCCTGTGACTCAGAGCATTTCACCTTTATGAATATGAGCCAGACTATTTGCAGAATTTACTTCAAGGTTGTAAGATTTAATTTCTATTGTAGAATTAGGTGTGTCATAATTGCTTAGTTCGCAGATTGTACTTTTTAGCACATGTAAACCCTAATGGGCTATTACTAAGTGTATTGCTTTGATATTTGGACAGAAAACAATGCTGAAACTGCAAGCTGTCTTATCATCCTTTTGGCAATTTATTGACAGACTCAACTACCTAAAAAGTTGCATAAAAGATATAAAAATACTAAATTGAAGGCATGCAACATGGCTTTTGCATTTCATTGTCATGGTAATGATCTGACCGTAGTTTGGTAGAAGAGTGGAGTTTTTCCACAGTCAAAGTTGAAGCAACCAGCTTAGCATTCTCGTTCTCAGTTCTACCATGAAAAGGGATTGTCAGGTTTGTCACCACTACACACAGTATTGTTTAGGACCTATGTGGGTGGACTGTTGTGTGCAAGGTATGTTCTATCAGTATATAAAGAAGCAGATTCTCATTGCAGCCCCATAATTTAAAGTTACAAAAAATCCTTCTGCTTGCTGTACACTCATGCTTTTATCAGTCAAGGAACTGTCAATTGCAATGAAAGATTCTTTTCCATTTTTGAGTCATTTGAACTAGTGTTGGCAGATCTAGGTAAAAAGTGTTGCTTCCAAAAATACTTTTAAGGGGTGGGGTATGCATTTTCTTAAGGTAGTTTCAATAGACATGAAAAGGTTTTACCTTCATATTTTGTGATGTCTGTAAGCCCCATTTCATATATGTTTATTTGTAATATATATTTTTATTTTAGTCACCAAGAGTTGTGGAAAGTCAAGGAAGCTCTAAAGATGAAGATACAGAAATCCAAGATGTGCAACCAAGGCCACCTTCTAATGCACCATTGAGGGTACCACGCCCACCCAGTTCAACAAGATCAGATAGAGGTTCTGTATCCCGAAGACCAATCACACCCAGGCAAGATGAAGCAAGCTCCTCATCATCTAGTAAGGATGATAGATCCTCAAGGAGTCTGCTACGTGCTAGAACACCTGTGAATGAGACACTGTTGTCAAGAAGGGAGAAAAGTGCACACAGATTACCAACTCATGAGAGTAATGGCGATCTTGCTCCTGTCAAAGCTCCTGCCATGTCGCCAAGAAGTAGACCAGGAGCAGGATCCAAAATCACCGACATTGATGAGCTCAGGTATTGACTATGGTTGAATAACAAGGAAATTTGCAATAACATGTTAGCTCAGAAATGATCCATCAGGCTCATTTCACAATAAAAATCGAGATTGTTTGAAGACCTTTAATTTTGTTTTGACCAGGTCATTCCTCCCTTATTTTTTCCTGCACATTTATTTCAGTCTCCCTGTTTCCTCTGTAGTTGTATCATGTATCCATCTGCTTTGATTTCACTACTAAATCTCAAAAAAAAAATCTAAAAAAAACGAAAAAAGAAAGAATTTGTTTTCTCATTGGGCCTTTTTGGTTAACCGTTCAGCTTTACAGACACTGATTGGTCAAATCAACACCAATCTGGCAGTCAGAATTCTGTTTGGCTACCTTGTAAAACACAGTTGGGTAAATAATTTCATTGGTTCCCTTTTTGCTTATTTTCTGACGAATTGTACTCTGAGGAGTGTCAGATGAAAAAAGCTTTTTAGTACAAAATGAGTTTGCTATTTCGTGCAGTTTTATTATTCTGTACCGTCAACAAACTTTTCCAACTGAAGGTCTGTCTGTACTGTGCATGCGTCTTGGATCTTTTACATTTGTCTGTCTTCTTTTTTCACTCCTCTACCCTCTCCTCATCTGCCACCTCTTTCCATGATATTTATTGTCTCCTTTTACACAGTCCCTTTGTGCTCCTTCCTTTAATGCTTGTCTCTTTTTTGATTTTCCCTCTATTTCTCTGCCACATGTTTTCCTTTCTCATTCTTTCTTCTCCCTCTTGATTTTCTTTTTGCCATCCCTGTCCCTCTCATAATTTCACTCATCTTCCTCATCCTATGCCTTTCCCTTCTGCACATGCCCCCTCTTTACTCCCTTTTTATCACCCATCATTACTGTACCTTCATTTTAAGTGCTCTACATTAATTTGTTTGTCCTAGTACCCTTCTTCTCTATTCTTCTTCTTGTTCCAACTGAAGAGGGTTGTTCAAAATTTTTCAGTCTGTTAACTCCATGCAAAATGGTGGATGCCTGTGATTGCTTAGTCATTTTGGTTTTAACATAGTGCCATCCTGTGTAGTATTACCGGTAAAAAGGCATTTGAAATTAACTTGACATTAAGTTCTAAGCCTCTTTTGTATAGAATAAATAATACATTTAGAGCTCGCTTCCTTCATACTGTTAAGTACACAGTATGTCTTAACATTGGTGGCGTTGTTGAGCTATTTGTACTGTCATGTATGAAGCTTCCATCTTGCTCAATATTTGTTTTGCATTAACTTACATTCAAACAGAGAGGCTGTCTTTTATGCAAGAGCTAGCAGTGATACAACAGACATACAAGCTTTCCTGACCAAGCTGTTTGAATCCTTCACAGAAATGAATACTTTTTTCAAGGTAATATTGCACAGTTATGGCTTTATAAAGCTCAATGTCATGTTGTAAGTTGGCCTCAATTTCCAAATAATCACCATTTATCTATGTTAAGATAACATTACATATTTTTCTTCATGCAACTTGATAAAATAAGCATTCCATGATTATGGTAAATGTGTGATTTATTGTGAAGTGTAAATCTTTGCCTTGCCTTGTTGTCCTGTTCAGGCTCATGTGAAAAATTCCTGACTTAGATGCTTATGTGCTACTAAGCAAAAACAGAACTTGAAAAGCAACATCCTTCATTGTAGGATGCTTTGCAAGAATTCTCCAACTTTAAGCAAAAGAGCCACATGGGTTGAATTGAAAGTTGATTAGTTCCTTCGTTTAATGTTGACTGTAGCATTTTAAGAATGTATATATTTGTGGTAACAGCATATGGTAGACTAGATTAAATGGGTTCATAGGCCACACGTGCTTTAAAGGCTGGTGGTTAAAGAATGAGGGGTTATTTAGGGGGGGTCTTTGTTTTAACATCTTCTTTTCCCATTCATGGGGTTTGATGGTGCCCACCTTTATGTGACTTATTACTGGAGCATAGAGCACTTTAAGACCCTATGCCTTCCTGACATCACCGATGGACCTTTCTGGGATTGAACCTTGACCCTCTTGACCCTCTTGATCAGAAGTGCTGGAACGTATCCACAAGGCCATGGCAGCTCTAGTTCTAGGTTATACACGTTGTTATCTACCTACTCTTGTTTTACAGTAACATTTGATAGTTTTGAATGCCTTGATTTGTTGAAATATAAGTCATAATTAAGATAAATACAAATCTCACAAAAGCCATTCAGGGGTATAACTATCAAGCTTTATTGGTGTGCCCATTAAAATATATTGGTGTAACCATGAAGAATATATTGGTGTAACCATTAAAATATATTGGTGTAACCATTAAGAATATATTGTTGGGGCAGCAAAACGGTTTAATACACATGTTTACACTGAAGACCAGAACGTAGAAACTACAAAAATAGAATTAAAATCATTGGGGGGTGTCTGCCTCTCCCCAGTGGTGTAAGCATAAAGTGTGTTTAAAATTTGCCTATGCATAGGATTGTTTGCAAGGTCCTGGCAAAAGCACTATACTGCACTTGAATACAGAGACACATCACTCTTTGGCACAAATGCTGATGCTTTATCAGATAGGCAATGCTTCCATCATGCTACAAAATGATCACTACAAGTCCCAATCATTCAAGGCAGATATGATGAAAGGGTTCAGCTAGAAGTATTTATTATTTAGGGAGCTTAACTGAAAAAAGTATATCTATGTTTGGGAAAAGAGCAGGTAAGGAACACATTTTTGCCATCCTTATTTCGTTCCAAATATATGCTTATATTTTTATTCAATATCATTTAGGTTAAAGAATCTGAAGATAGGTATGATCCTTGTGTCAATTTTGAGTTACTGGATTATACTTATGAGTCAGTTATACATTTGGTAAGTGCAGCTTCATTATCTTTGTATTTTTTGAGATATATGGTGCTGTGATATAGCATTTGGTTGAGGCAAATAGGTTTTCGTGTTACATGCTCAAATTTAAGTCAAGTTTTTAAGCAAAATTCGAGACCAGAAAATTGAGGGGCCATATAACACCCCATAACAGCTTTGATGGTATTCCTGGAAATCGATTTTGGTCTCAAAGTTTGTGTTAAGCTTTGACATATAAAGTCGAAATCGCACACTATATTCCGTCAGTTTACGTGAACCATCCATCCATCCATCCATCCATCCATCCATCCATCCATCCATTTATCCATCCATCCATCCATTTATCCATCCGTTCATTGTTTATAGGCGGCCTTTTTCTACCTGTCGCTAGGTTACCGACTTTCGACCAATCTTTACTTTCCATCTTGCTCTTTCTTTTGCATATTCTTTCTTCAGGGCAATCTTTGCAGCATCTTTTTCCATCTTGTCTTTCCATCTCATTGGAGGTTTTCCTCGTCCTCTTCTTCTTTTAACTTCAAACGTCATTGCTCGCTCTACACCTACATTATCCTCTTTTCTCATTACATGCCCATATCATCTCATATATTTGTTGTAAAATATCGGAGTACAGTTGCCTTTGGATTCCAAAGCTTACAGTTCACAAAATTATGCCTGACTTGCATACTCCAGGTATGAAAGTGACTGTTTTTATAACCTGAATATTTTTTCAGGCTTTCATTCATATCGTCAATGACTACACTGTTTGCAAAATGGCTAACACATGTTACCAAATTATTCTATTTCAGCCCAAGGAAGTTCAGAAAATTACTCTTCGATCCATTATAGGCAGTTTATTGAAGGATTCAAAAAGGTAACGTGAACTTTGTTAATATCGTATTTATTTGTGACCCGTTTGCCACTTTGTGTCTACCCGAATGTTGGAATTATAAGACTTGCTTTCATGTTATGGGGTATTTTTGGAAAAGACATTGCTAATGGTGAACCCTTAAATGGATAAGGTGGATTCATTCCCCTCGCCTTCCCATTTCAAATGAACTAGCGTCAATGCTGCCGTCCTTCGTACTCTTTGCCGTCTACGACATTAGGCGGTTTGTACAGTCGAACCTGTCTATAGTGGACGTGCTATATAGCGGACACCTAGTAATAGCGGACACATTTTCTAGGAACGGGCTGAATCATAGCCAAACTCTCATTGAACTACCTCGATATAGCGGACAGTTTTAAAGCGGACACATTTTCTCGGAACAGCCTGAACATTTGCCTTAAAGTTAACCTGTGTATAGCGGACCCTCGCATTTTACTCCTACTTAAGGTTAGACTGCAGTTGGTTTCACGCCACAAATTCCCTCGTACCGTAGGGTATTTTGGCGTTTCGTGTAACTTGCAAGTTTCATTATAGACGCAGAGGGGACCTGACTATGTGTCTATGTGACGTCTAAATACGTATTAGTTATACTTTTGCTAATAGTGCTATCTTTTTCCGTTTAGGGAGAGGACAGATGAAGACATCCGAGCTGTTCTCATGCTTTTAATGGTAAGTGTGGAATCATGATTGTAGGCCAGTTTCTGCAAATAGTACCAAATATTTTAAATACTCTACACAATATCCGTATGAATTTGAATTTGTATTGATTGTACTATAGGTTAAGAAGAAAAACCATTGAGGTAGTATCAGTCAGGGCCTGAGATAGGCATACAAAGAATTGTGTAAACTGGGGAGGAAAGCTTCTGCATATGTGATACAGGAAATATGCTTAAGTGAGTAAAGGACAGAAAGAAGGAAAAGAAGGTCATTATACCGTCTCCACAAAGTGTATATCATTAAAAATATCCGCCTGAGAAGGGGATCTTCCTTACTAATGCGACAGGAAGATCCTTCCAACTTCATACCTTTTTCCTATACGGATATGAAGACATTGCCTTCTTTTCAGTTGTAAGGGGTTTTTTGCTGATCCCTATTACCCGAATCCAAACGATCGATGGAAATACTAAAAATGAGGAGACTTCGAATGATGTTTACGAATTCTTGAATTACTCTCGAATACTAGTTACACTAAACTTGTAACGGCGCTCCTTCAAGTAAATGGTGACGAAATTTCCATATTCAAAAATAAAGTAAAAGGAAAGCATAAGATGGTTGTAGGGCATTCTGTCAATACCAGGCACGTACAGAGGCACTGTACAATTGACGTAGTAGATCAAGTGCACTGCTATTGACAGACATAGCAACCAAAAACGGTACTCGTTTGATTTGCAATCACAGCCACGTCCCAATTTTAAACCGTGGTACAGTGAAGGATTATAAAGGTCATCTTGCTCAACACCATCCGGTTGGGATCTAGAGTCAAAACTTTAGATTACTTAACACTTGCATTATGAAACAACCTTTCTAACTACGTGCTTTAACTGCCGTAAATACTTGTTTTAGGGGAGCGGCTGTCCTTATAGATACGGCATACGGTAGTTAATTTATGTGATCGTCGCTAAAGAACTGCGATCCTGTGGAGTGCCTCTATCTCAAGCGCAGCTGCTCGCTGCCGATCCTCAGCACTGGCGAGCACTTGTGTTTCAAGTTGCCTCTACGCACCGCACGGTGCTCAAGGATTAGTGAGTGTGAGTGAGTACGGATTCACGAGAAGTGTTGGTATTGCACGTGCTGTAAGGAAATTGACTGTATGTTTTCGCTTAGATTTTCATTTTGTTTATTATTAAATCCCTTGTTTGGAGTATTGTCGGTGGCCACCAGCAATAGCATATTATAAGAGTTGACAATGAAATGTGTCCAGTTACTCTAAACGTAGTTATGTTAATAGCACACCACCCGCGGACGAATCGGATAAGGAAAAGCGAGCGTTGAAAAATATGTTCAAACTTACAAGTGTTCATACACATTCATCAAGGTATATCAGAAATGTCCGAGTGGTGGACGAGTCTTGTAACAGCCTCTCCCTGGAGACGAGCCAAATTGACCTTTAGAATGTACGAATCCAGAAATTAAACGTAATTTAAGAAACATGTCGTATATAGGTTATTTTCATGGCTTTTGTTCAATTGCAGACACTTGAGGGGTGAAAAGTTTTCTAATCCTCAAGAAAATCGCAGAAATCGTTGGGAAAACAAACCAACGTACATGAATGTCTTTTATTGATTATTCGCATTCAGATCTATTTCAGAACTTGCTTGTTAATTGCTATACAACAATGGCGAGACCCTTGTTGACAGGTTTAAATTTGCCTTCGTCTCCCCCAATGCGGTGGGAAAGTGATGACGTCGCAAATCAAAAGTTTTGGAAATAGCATGATTTGACTCCAGGTATCTAAAGGCAACCCTGAGTCTGTTTCGCAAAACTCCAGACCTGTAGTGTACATAGTGTTTAAACTAACGTCATTTGAATTTCAAAAGTCTCCGGTCAAAACTCTGTTGATATTCCTTGGTTCCTTGCGTTCAGAATCAGCATCAAATAATAAGGTTTTGTTAGAGAGATTTAAAATTCCGGAAGCTGATATCTCGGCGTTGGGAAAGGGCATCACTCTCACATTTGGCCATTGGCATTCGTTGTAATAGAGCAACATGAAAATTGAGCATTTTTTCCGTGATTCAATTATTTTCAATATCTGCTGAGTGTCCCCTCTTGCCTTCGAAGCTAACTTCATTATTTACAGAGAAAACTGATGATTTCACACGTATATATTATTTCAAGATAAAATATTACTAATAAAATGAAGAGTGCGAAGCAAAAATCAAATCTATAGAGGAGACAAGGCCACCAGTTTGGAGTTCAAAGTACGCATATATTTTGAAATAAGTGGTCGGAAACAACAGAGTAAGATGGGCTACTGAGACGTTTCCAAATTAAGGCAGAGATTCCTAGGTGATCGCAAGCAAAAGTGTGTAGTTGAAGGCGCATCGAACGTATAAAAGGAATGTTACAGCTTTTAGATTTAGGTCAGTATAACCCAGGATCTGAGTACACCTGGTTCATATCCTTCAAATTGAAAAAGATTGCGGGCGAAAACCTTAACGAAAACACAAACCTAACGCATACATATGGGTAGGCCACTTTCGACAGTTTCAAAACCTGACTACAATTTTTTGTTGTTATAGAAAATTACATTAACATGGAAGACGTGAGATTATTCTGAAAATCTTGTACGAAAATACAGTATTTCGCAACCGTAGAGCCTTTAGCTACCGCTCTCGCATCGTGTTGAGTAGGAGTACCTCCGAATATATGTTATTCAATCAGCACATCTTGCCCAATGCTGATACCAGTTAATATCGCAGGCACTGGTCAATTATTTGGAGGCAGCACTCCTTGGCCTTTGTGACGTGAACTTTGGGGAATTGCTAAGTCAGTACAAAATGTATGCGAGTATAAGACAGGGGTTTATAGTTAATTATTCGGAATAATTACCGAAGAAAATTCCATTGAGATAGTATCTGCGACGACCTCACCGCACTGGTATCTGAAAATGACTGGATCAAGCTTCCCATTGTTACCAACAGCGAAAAAAGTGTGACCACGAATGCTAGCACCCAAAAGTTAAAGTAGTGCGGGAAGGTCGGCATTGTTTAGTAATATTGTTTATAAGCTTATTTGATGCGGACTGAAATGGCGTTCAACACCTGACCACGCTTTGAGACGGAAGATGCTAGATCCAGTGCTCGATCTCTACACAACAAATCTCTCAACTAGAGGTCTGTACAGCAGCATACATCTTGTTGCTACCCATAAAAGAGATTGGCGTAAATGACCAGCTACACATAGGGGACAATTACTTCGTGTGTTATTTCTCATATTTTTTCTAATTTGTAAGTGTTAAAAGTTAAACTTGATGAAGCATGTCTTAGGACAAGAATATTTACACTGTTATGGTGGACGACATAGTCCCGATCACCTCAGTTGCTTTTGATATACACATGCCATTGCTTTGTTATGAATGTATGAGTACGTGGGGGCACAAAAGCTATACGTCCTTTCTCTCTATAAGCGACATTTTGAAAATTAATGTGGTGCTGAAATAATCGCATAGCGTGGTAAAATAAAATAAAATAAGCACACAAATAAGATAAAGGGATTATAATATTAAACCCCGTAAAACTACACCGGCAGTAAAAATTAAAGCCGTTAAAGGTTTCTTATTTTGATATTGCCATGTAAGTATATGAATACACATTTTAAATGGTGTACATTATGAATTATATTGAAAAGTTCAAAGTTGTTTTACGAATTTTTCATTAATTTAGAATCCGCAGTTTGCAGATCATACTACGTATGTCATATTTGCCCATTTGCTCAGACAAGTCACGTTGCTAAAAGACAAAGAGCAAGAAATAACTGTGCAATGGTTGAGAAGGTGCGTATAATTACATTATGATGTGGGGAGCCCTCTATTACCTACTCCTACTCATATCTTTTAACTTTGCTTAAATTACTTAACGCCAACGCTGCTGACTCAATTTTAGTATAGTTTGGTTTCAAGGCAGGTAAGTTAACAATAGTGTTAACTCCAAATCTGGGAGATTTTTTAAATATTTAGTCACTGTGTGTTTAAATTTGTTATAAGTACGCTCATTTGACTTAAGATTAAAAGTGGCTTCAGTACAGTGATAAGCATAATAGCAAAGGCTGGCCCTACTAGTAGTATTAAATTTGATTTGAAAAATGCTAGAGATCCTAGAGATCCAAGGCATAGGATTCAAACCCGTGATCCACTCCCTTCGTGTGTACTACCCAGTAAGCTAAGTATTCCACAGTGATAACATGCTTTATTTCTTTAGTCTCGACCTCAAGCCCTACATAATTTTGAAGACCGACCTCTCTGCATCAAGTCACTTTACCATTTCAATACTGATATCCAGGGCGTCATCCTGTGCAAAGCCCGATGAGAGTTTTACAGGATAATTGACAGGAGAGCCTGGGGCTCGCGTCCCTTGTGTTACATTTTCTGTTTGTCTACCATCGTTTGAAATAAAATTATTTCAAGTCCTCCCTTCACGATGATAATGATACTTAATATAAGAAGAATATGAAGTATATATAATGCAAATAATGGTAGGCTACAAAGGGTCTTACATAATCGTTGGCGTCCCCTGTGACTGATACGGTTTGCAAGGCCTGATCTGTTCGCTAGGAGAACTGTAACTTTCCTTTCAAGCTCTCCTCGATTCGGTGGCATGAAGCCAGGTGTTGGCGCATTTAACATGCGTTTCATTGGCACTATTTTATTAGCCTGTGTTGGCGCGGCGAGCACCTTATTTTGAGGGTTATACATGTGTCACCTATGACCTTTTGCTTATCACCTATGACCCGATTTGAACCTCGACCGGCCTGCACAGGTCGCTTGCTCGTGTTAAGCAGTTAAAATATCAGTAGCGATGTTTGTGATGTGAATGTAAACTTTACAATTAGTTTGCTGTTAGTAAGTGAAAGATAGTTGATGAGAGGGGGGGGGCCGAGAGACTTAATACGTGTGTAAGATGTGGATAGTATAATAATATGGATGGAAAGGGATCTAGGTACGACGAGGGCATGAGGTCTTAATTATAGTGCATGCAAAGTAGTTCACCATAAAATGTTCTTGAATGTTTATGATGCTGCTTGCTATTTTTGTTGGCGCTTAAAATACCCACTATTTACCACAAGCGTCACAAGCCACATATTTTCCGCAATCAACACGTACGTTTGTCAAGCCATGATGTGGTTAGACAGTTGCTATGGACATATAGTTTTTGCGGAGGGCCAAATAGTCCTTACCTTCTGCATATCAATATGATTTCTTTAACGCGAAGCAGCGTCATCTTCTGTAGACGTGCATGCGGTATTTTCTATTTTAAACTATTGTTTTCACGGAGTTATGAGGCTAAAGTC
Organism: Carybdea cf. marsupialis auct. non (Linnaeus, 1758); assembly: GCA_010016065.2. Lineage (NCBI taxonomy): Eukaryota > Metazoa > Cnidaria > Cubozoa > Carybdeida > Carybdeidae > Carybdea > Carybdea cf. marsupialis auct. non (Linnaeus, 1758). The sequence goes on from JAAAKL020008298.1 coordinate 13,292, forward strand.
GATGTTTATCACGGTATCCAATACTAGTGTTCAATTGTATACTTTACACAATGAATTTGGTACTCACATCATTAAATATTCACTAAGCTTTTTTTTCCATCAGGATTCCCTTGAAGAATTTCAAAGCAGTCGTGCAGAGACTTCAGGAGGTCAGTAAGAAGTCGAAGTTTTTGATTTACCAATCTATTCAGAGACAAGTACGGTAGTTTGGGCAAGAATTAGATATTCGTAATTTTGAACAAAAGTCCTTTTTAACCGAATGGAAGTTATTTAAACGTATTCTCACTGTGGAATAACCGTTGTTTTAGGCAGGAAATAAAATCTAGTAATTTTGAGCATTTTTTCATTACCTGCCCTATTGAAGGCAATAGCGCTTTGTCAAGAATACAAAATGGTGTAACAAGACTTGAGTTATCAAGAAAACATCTTCGTTGGTGTAAAGCTGGTGTGTGCTTGTAGAGTTTTTGTATGCATTCATGCGTTTTACTTATATAACGCTACATGATATTCTAGTAAATGGAGTTTAAGTGTCTCTAGGTTACTGAGAACCAGACCCCCTCCCCCCCCGGGGGAAATAAATTCCAACAAAAAGAGAACTGGGATGGACATTGATAGAGAGAAAGTACTGTGTGAATTAAATATATTTGATGGGATGTTCAAAAGCATATTAAATAAATGCGATTTTGATTAAGGTCATTTAAGCACATGGGTTATACGATAAATAACGAACACGTGCTTTTAAGATGAGCTCATTTCATAGCATCAACTGCTAGAAGGTACCAGTTTCCTCATATTCCGAAGGCAAAAGCACTATGAAACAATGTAACTCTGCCATGAAGTGAGATTCACTGGAATGTTCGGGTTGTGTTAAAATCAATGCAAGTAATCGATTCATTATGATAGGAAAGGCTAGGTCTGGATAGGATTTTGCTGTCTTGGAATCAGTACAATGATATGATATAGAATGCTGCAAAAGTATACTCTGCAAACAGAAGTTATTTTGCATTTCAGTTTAATCACATGCTTCAAATGGGTGATTAGGCGGAATCGAAATCCAATTGGCTTCATACTGATCATAACATACCAACCTTTCTCGGGAAGTTTTTTTCCGTATTCGTCTATATAACCCAAACCCCTTGAACTGTGACAATGTGGCGTGAATGACGAAACTGTTAAAGGAACAAGATGGATTCATTTTGTTAGCTTTGTCATGCGTGTACGTGCCCACGACTCCCGTTGTAATGTTTCCTTGGCCTATCACGACATCATGCCCATCGATGTTAATCCTCCTGTAAGTGTTAGTAGTTCCATTCTCTGTCTGACTGCCCGAAACTAATTCAAGCAACGACTATACAATATAGTCTCAATAGGCGGTCTTATAACGTTGGGGGGACATATCCATGATGATGTAGCGTTTTCAGCTAGGGTGATTGGTGGTGGAATCTAGTTTTTTCTATTAAGGTGCCTAACATTAGAATGAAGTAGTAAATTCTGCAATTTTATGCGTAGAAAACAGGCTGGAGTGGAGGAAGCGGATGCACTGCTTAGATTTTGGTCGGCTTCTTCTGAAAGTTTGCATAATCTCTTGTACTCTCTCAAATTTGTGTATTTATTTTGAATGAGACTTTCGGTAGGACTCACCAACCTTACATTGTGTTTATGATTTGTCAAAATTCATAAGTTGTCGGTCTGTGATCTCCTTGCATCTCCCTTTGAATCGCCTTTCGATTCTTTCGTCCATTCTTTTTATTTCGTTAGTAAGCTTTAACGTTTCCCTATCGCTATGGTGTTGAACAATGGGTGGTTGTTATGCACCCTAGTTACAGTGATGAACTGGCCTATGATTCTTAGTCATACTTATGGTGGGCGCGGCTCCTTTCTTTTTCGTTTTATTAGTCACTCTGATAAAACTCAATAAGTATTGCAGACATTGCCAAATTCCACATGTGCAATTGATAATAAACAATCAGGTGAAAATACCCAGTCCTTCAAAGTAACTCCACCCACCCACCTTCAGAAAATATTTAATGCTTATTAAGGAGCAGTTTTTCTCTTCTTGGCAACGATTCTAACAGGGGAGGGGACCTGCCTCCTAACTCTGACGGCCCTTCATGATACTAAATACAAGCTAAAAACACTAAACCTTTAAAAACTGGAAATCAAGTAGAACTGAATGCATGTTATTTTTGCATGTAGCAAGCAGTGAATTTCTCGTGTCATATCAACTTTGGAGTTGCACTTCTAGGCGTATTTGTAGGGGGTCAAACTGCATTTTATAAAATACTGATGCCTGATAGCATCGTATGCAGGATGCCAGAGAGGCGTTGAGGGTAAAAGCAGTGTTATTGAACAGTCGTATTGTAATGAAGGATGAAGTACAACTTTGTTTATTCAAATCTTTAATAATTTTGAAATTCATTTCCTGCTCGGTACGATATGTCTGCCGTCACCACTACTTAGTTGTTCTATTGTGTCACTTTTCGCCATCGTCCATCTTGCTCCCTTTCTTCAGTCACTATTTACACTGATTATTCCAAGAACTGTTAGGAAGTATGTCAAGATCTCTGAATAAGAACCTATCCCAGTGTTATGGTCGGCGTCATAAGGGATGCGCGTGCATCCTTAACGCCTCATATAGTCGTTCGTTTCCTTTACCAGGGAGTTGTCTACTGACTTACGTCTGCGGTAGTAGTTCCTCAACAAGTTCAACGCGAGGAATACATAGTCGATAGTTGCGCAATATAGTTACCGATACACATTTATTGTAGTCTAAATGA
>JAAAKL020008299.1:0-16067 GCA_010016065.2 Carybdea cf. marsupialis auct. non (Linnaeus, 1758)
CTACCACTTTTACTTTACTTGATATGATTTTTTTGCCACTTTCTTCATTTTTGGTCTCAATTATGCCCGTCAAAACCAGACAGAGACCATTGAAATATAGATCTTTCTTCCTATATTGATAATGAGCAATAATCTAGAAAGTATACATGGGTTGAATACAAAACTACGAAATAATGATCTACGGCTTTTGAGAATAGTTTTCAAGAAGCGATTTTAGAGCTAGAGCACTCATCTCATCACCTTACAATTTAAAGTTGACCAAAATGTGAATTACAAAAATTGAGGGAAAATGAAATGGAGAGAACTTATGTTTTTATTAGATGTAAAATTACAATTAATACTTTATTGCGTGTGCACCATTAAAGCCCTTCTTTTCTGGCCTATGTAAATGCACTCAGTGTGCTGAAGAACAATCTCCAAGTACGTTTCTACTTGTTTCAAGGACTTTGAAACCTGGGTGTTGCACTTTGAAATCTTCCTCTGCAGATCAGCTTTTTCAAGAGCAAATTTCAAAGAGGGGTTAATGAAATAATTTTATATTATACTCACAGCCACGGACACAAAAGCACACAATCAGTTATTCTTCTTGTTGGCATGTTCATGTGTTGTTATCCTGTTTAGATAGAAAGAATAAAGTAAAGAAATAACATGTATTGGGAGATGTATGTATATATATATATATATGTGTGTGCATATAAGTGAAAGAACCCTAGTTCGGAGGAATTTCTACTGTACAGATTCTTCCTTGTTTTTCATTAAGTTCTTATAAATTTATCTCATTTTTATGTAGATTCGACAGTGAATCTAATAAAGTAACGTTTGAGCACAGTTTAGTGGGTGTAGGCCTACTGTGTAATATGGGATGCTATGATTTAGCGACTTTGAGATAAAGTTATGCAAGAGATGGGGCAATGTATTACAAATGAAGGTAGCCAGCCATGAGGTGACAATTTTGTTATGATACCAGCGCTTATGAGTGGGTAAATAAAATCTGATTAGAGCAATCCCATTCATGAAAATAAATCTTTCTGTGTTATAGACTTGTTTTCTTGAGTTCATCAAAATCTAATCCCAATGCTAACACTATACCTGGTGTAGCATCAATACGAAAATCCTTGATGTAGGGTTGAGGAAATATGACCGTTTTATGTCTGAGAATCTGAGGACTGTCATATCACCAAATTTTATCAGTGTGGAAATTCAATGGTAGAATCTACTGAGACAGCAATAATTATCAAAGAGATATAAAACTACATGGCGAAAGAGGCTGTAAAATTCAAAATATATTACATCTACAGCATTCTATTTTTCACTATCAGTATAGGGTTTAGTTTTCTTTAAATAGATATGTTAGTAGTTTCTAATCTTATACTATACTATGACTTCATCCTTATCCATATTACTAGACATATCGTTTCTCATCTTATCCGTTTTCACAGCAGATAAAGTGTAAAGCTATGGATTCCATCTACGTTCACTGGCGTACTACGTAAGAAAGTGAGCCTGAAGTCGATAGTGATTTCTATTAAGAATATAAGTTAGCTCTAGGACTACAATAAAACAAACTTTCATACCCATATCAAGCTGTTCTTGAGCCGTTGATCTGACACAAGAATAATAACACAAAGTCTTGCAACGTATTTTAACCAGCACCTGTTGGCAGTTACGGCGCGGTTCAATCAGCTGCAAAGTTACTAGCAGCTTCTCTTGTACAACGTACGCCCTCGTTAAAAATTTAATGTTGTTGACAATGTATCATAGATTACGTTTGGCTACTTGTCTTGTCGGCCTCCCAATTGTAAACCAAGGATTGCTTGTGTTTACTTGTTAAAACAGAAAGATGAAAGGATTTCAATACGAGAAAACATATTCACTCTCTCCTACTTTTGCTTAACTCTGGAGCGATTTTCAGTTGTAAATCTGTAACGTCCAATGTTTTGGATTGTGAAATGACTATTTTCTGTATTTGATAGTGTATATTTCTAAAACAGTTTGGCACAAAAGCTACAATTCGCGATAATTTTTAAGAGATGCCTATAAATATCCTCGTTCGCCATTTTTCAGTTACAGGTGACTAGTTTATAGAGGATAGTCTACGTACTGGTACTAAAATGGAGAAAATTGAAAATGCAAGAGAGAATTATACTTCTTCCCAGGCAGTAGAAAGGCCGGTAAGTGGATATTGGGAACACTCGACAATTGTGAAGACAATAGTCTCAATACAAATACTAGCGATATTACCTTCAAAGTCGAAAGTTTTGACCAAACTACAGCCTTATTGACCTCCCTGATACGCACAGCGTAGAGGATTTTCTTGATGACAGGTCCAGGTATTTAGTGGCCAGACAAGGGAATTGGAAAATTTTTACATGGAGTAAGAGTCAGTTTGAATATTCAGGTCAAAAATTAACACGTGTTTAGGAAGCGCAAAAGAAAAACGGTCGAGAAAACGAGCATGAAGTCAAAGAGAAAATGAGCGAACAAAAGCCCAAACTGTCGATGCAATATGTAACGAATACCTTTTGTGAAGAGGCAAAATCTAAATAATTCCTAAGATTAGGATAGTTTCATCAATACCCATTTCAGGCTTTACAAGATGCACCTCCACAATTGTAGGAGCAATCTGATATAGATTGTCACGTCGGAACTGTCGACGTTGTCATTATTGATTTAAGGTGGTAATTTGCAAAAGTGAGTTGCTTTCCCGCCTAGAATGGGTTTCATGGGCACAGATTGAGGATGGACTGGGAAAATTAAAGCGAAAGATCGCCGCATTTTCAGACTTGGTGAATAAATGAAAGCACTTTCTAGTTGCAATTTTCTCGTACATCTAGTAATTTCGTTTCTTGATTATTATCTTTTCATAAAAGTAGGCCAGTCATTACCGGAAGTATACTTCTGTATTCCCTGATTTTGTCCATGTCAATACATTCAGGACCCATTACATTGCATTGAACTGGTGGCTTTCATATGGTGGTCACTTTTCAAAAATATTCATTAACATAGTTCATGGTTCGCAATGAGTTGTGCAACCAGGAATAGAAGCAAAATCATGCTAAAACCCTATACAAATTAGAATCCGAGGCTCATAGCTACGTCGTTACTTGTGCAAAGCTTGCTATAAACTTGTTATTGATAAATGCGAAATACATTAAAGCAATCTCATGATAGTCAAAAGACATAGATACATAGTTACATAGCACGCTGCCAAATTGGAGAGCCATATTTCATACAGACAACTACTGACCCTGTGCGCAAGACGCAAGACATTAACAAACATTTGATAATTACGGACTTCCATGTTGACGATGATAGTCCCGTTTACAAAACGGTTGAGCTCTGATACGTTTGGGATCTCCAGAACGATGTTAATGACATCATGGCTAAATCTAATCACTCGGGACACCCCTGTATAAGTATAACCGCAACGCTTAGGAAGCGGAAGAGAGGAGGAGGAAGATGGAAGCTCGAAGTAGGATGAAAATGGGGAAGGGAGACCAGTGGCGTAGGGTATCACTTTGGACCAGGCGTGCTACAAAAATGGTTTTGCCACAGTTCCCTTGTCATGCCTTTGAAAGGCTCCACGGCAAATCTATCCTTCTATCTTTCTCAATAAACTTAGGAATAACATCATCATAAAAGGATGCCCCGCCCTTCAGCAATGGAATGTTTCCCCGCCTGGGTCGAGTCATTTCTGTTTTCAGCCAATGCGTGCTCTTTTTCGATAGCACGCCTTTGAACCTTTTTTGACTACAGATAAATTTACCTAAGTAGTACTGGCTCCCTATGATTCTATTATTTCCATTGACGTTGAGTGTCGTAGCACGCCTTCCCTCAACAGAAGCTGTACAGAGACTTCAGCACAGAGGAGCAACTTGATGTGTTATTTCTATACAGACTTGTGACACAAGAGTGAGATGGGGATATCGAGTGGCCTTTAGGTTGGAAAAGAATTGGCCAAATTTACCAAATGGAGGAAAGCAACTTGATAAACATATTACTACACTTAAGTTTAATATAATGAAGAGACTAGCAAATAATTAAAGAACGTACCAATATCTTTGGTTCTATATTCATGAGGGTGCGGTGCACGCCTAGCACAGCCGGAGAATACGCCTCTAAAGGAGACCAGTCTCCTTGACAGTCGTTGATGTAGATCGAATTAGTTGATTAATGATTTGAAAACTTTCAAGAATAAACAGAGACAGAGGAGAAACTTTAAGAGACAATGTTTGTTTTCATAAATGTTTGTTTGTAGTGTTGTTTTGATTTAGCTTATCATTGTAAATGGAATTGGACAAACGAAACCAACCTGATTTTGTGTGATACTCGTTGATCTGTTCCCTCGTGCGCTCCGTTTGCGTTCGCCGAGCTGTGACACAGACTTGCAAACGAAGTTAATCTACCCTTCGAAGATTAATCCCTTTAAATATTAATGTAAGAGAACATCAACGAGCATTTATGGCAAATGGAAGGCTAGCTAACTTGATTGTCCATGCAGGATGGTACCGTAGATTGCATTCTTAGTAAAACAATTTGCAACAAATTTTCTTTTAAATGGAAGAAAAGACACAAGGTGCAAACAATATGCTAGACTATAACCATACTCATACGACGATAAAGAAATTCTTTGTGAACACTTTCGAGTTTTATGTCTATTCACGAGTTTTACGACCAATTTATCACTATATGATGTTAAGGGAAAATTTACAGAAGAGGGCAAGGAGAGTGTTGAAGGACGCTGCAATGGGACGCTATAAAATGCTAGGATCTTTAGAGATGTACTTTGCTAGAATTGCCAAGTTATACTATTATGCAAATTTTTTTCCTCCAACATGTACTTTGCTAGAATCATTTTTGTGAGAGGAGATAATAGCACCCTAACCCTAACCCTGACAATAACCATAATCCCTAATCCTAATCGTAATTTGATTCTAGGAAGGTACATCTATGGATATCATGTTCTATCAGGATTGTGAATTCTAGGCTAAAAATTGATATTAACGGGGGTTCCACAAAACTTCAATGTAGCTTGTTTTCTCAATATTCATGGAAGCATCGACTGACTCTAAGAATTTAACTATTCCAATACCCGAGAAATGACAAGACCTGGAGCAAAATTAGGTTGAAGAATAGTGTTCTATCTCGCTCGAACCTCAAAGACACTGGAGAGTACTCCAAGAAAGAAGAGCAGCCTCAAGTCCTCTATATGGTAGCCTCTCCTTTATAAAGCGCATTACCAATAAAGCTAAATACTCTCTCATTTAGAATACCTGCAGTGAAGAGGGAGATCAGAGCCAGTAGGATTTGAAAAACAAGTATGGAAACTGCAAACTTTTACAACATTGGGCAGTGTTCAGAAAATTACTTTGACGGTATAGTCGAGGTTTACAACGAAGATGGTCAGCTTTTATGAAAGAAGCTCTTGATTGATCAATTGTATTTGCACGAGCTGCAAACTCTACTTGAGGTCAAGAGGAGGTTAAGTATTTCAGTTCACAAGTGCATCTCAGCTGCAGCTGTAGTTAACAATGTCGACTAAAATTAATTTGACATGGGAACGCACGCATGCCCGCGGCCTAATAAATTGTGGAATGCGTACGTTACAGCAACCATGAAGAAAGTTGGTATGTAACAACAAATCCCTAAATCCAAATACTGGCACACACCTGATAGTTCTAGAGTCTGTTACTATTAAAAGGTGTCCTACAGATAACTTCTCTATGACCGAGGCGGAAATCATCAGGTATAAACGTGATGCGATATAAAAGTTTTAAGCATTATAAGAAGGCACAATATCAATGGATCTGAGGCGCTCAAAATAGCTTCATACCAGACCTGGCACATATTTGGCCAGAAAAGACCTTAATATTTGCAAGTACGAGAGCCTCAACGCAGCAATGTCTTCTTTATGATACGTGCTGAAAAGACTATCGTTACAATTACTTTAGAAACAGAAAGTGAACTACGTCAAAGTTATCAACTCATTGATTTAGGTTCGGGTAAGGAAAGTGTGTGATGGGAGATTTGCAAGTTAAACAATTCTTTAGCGGGGAGGTTATCTGCATATATCATTATTATTTGGTCATCTAGCGATCCTAGATTAACACGATACATCGTCACAGCCAACTACAGAAATTGATAAAAGCATGTTTACAGACAGAGATTTGGTATTTTGAGCTACTTCATCACTGCTGTTCTATTAACAGGCAGCTGCGCATAGCCCTACTGGGTTCACTAATCAACTGTATTGATAAATGATTCTTTCTGCTACTAACAGTTTTTTAGTTAGATTAAGTGTGGACGATGGATACTTTAGGAAGAAAAATTGTGGATAAATTTTTATCGGTGATGTAGGTTTTACAGGATTGGGTGAATTCATTTCATAACTTTCTCAAGAAGTAGAAACTTTATCCACACTGCAATTTATTAGCACTACATCAAAGTCAGATTACAAATGTCAGCTGAACTAATTTTTTGGAGGATTTTTTCAAACATTTCAGTTACTGAATAGCGATGGTTCTTACTACGTGATATCATTAATCCTGACTCACGTGAGCCAATTCTATAAAAAGAAATGTATTTCAGTTAAATATAAAATGGACTTCCCACAGTAAATATCCTGGTGCCTTTTGCTACACAGGACTACGACCCTAATGGTTCCAGGAATTATCTATCATAACTGTTTGAAGGTGAACACAGCAGTGCCTTGCGGTGGAATGTATGGGTTTTGTTAAATTTTTGTCAAAAATATGTATTCTATCAAGACAGTATGCTAAGTGAAAAGAGATTCGATCCTCGTATATCGCTGGTCACGTTGTGCTTCTAGTCCATTTACGTGATACTAATACATTGGTGTTCAATTCCCGTAGTGAATTAATCCACCAATGTACACTAGTCATACAAAAGTAATAACAACGCAAACCACAGTCTGACTTTTGCATTCTATACCTGATTTACGAAGACAACGTCTGCTCCATTCTAAGAAACGTTCTGGGAAAACTGGCAGAAATCGTGTGTAAATCTCAAAATAACTATACAGCACCGGAAGAAAGTTTACGGACGGGAGTTACCAATAGCATGTTTCAGGTTGCCAAGGGACCAGTTTTACAGTGATTTTTTCATGAGAAATTGGAAGAAATGAACGGAAAGTTTTAAATTTCATGAATATAATTAAACACTTGACAGTATTACCTCGTCAATCAAACGATTGGAAGGCATGCCTAGGATACTTGGGGTTATTCTTCCATTGGAAGCGAGGTTTCGAAATATTGCTACCGAACCAAAAGAGAAATCTCAACAAAAAGAATTCTTGAACGTTACAATTGGTATACCGTATTTGATTGAAAGCTTTACGTTTTAAGTCAACATTCTGGGAGGTTGGGTTGTAATATTCTTATCCTTGTTTTTACTCTGGCATTTTTACGGATAGGTTACGTAGAGACCTAGACCTAGACTAGACTAAGACGAGTAGTAATATGTGAAGCAAGTTAACAGATATTCTTGTCGTGAATAGCCGTTTGGTGTACTACACGTAAGTGCTGATCTTGACTTGGCTATTTTATGAAGCCTATATCATTCTCCATTCCTCTCTGCTTTATAACTCGATCGTAATGACGTTTTCAAAACCATTTTGGATGTTAGCCTTCACTTTGGCCTGAGTGAGCACTATCAAGGTCGAACCCATTCGGTCAGCGCACAAGAGGCCTTAAATTCTTAGGTGCCATCTGCAAACAACTCGACAAACAGAGTTTCAAAATGGCCGCAACTTTTTGATATCACGTCATCATTTACAGAACGTCGTGCAGACTAATTGTCTGTTTTTGAACGTTTTGTAAAGAAGCTATACGTTCCTGCCTTATCCAAACCAAAAGAAGGATAAGAAAGTTGACAAGTTAAGTATGCATCTGACACTTCTTCTGCAAGTTTATTAATAGATGGACTTAAAACATTTTTTGCTTTTGTCAAGTCTACGAGAAGTTAAAAAGGACCCCCTGCTTACAGAGCTGCCTCCAAAAAGCCAAGGCTTTATGGGGTTACGCCTATTACGACCAATGTAACGATCAAACGGTAATGATACATCAATGGCATAACAAAGGAAGTATGTCGTGGCAGTAGAGTGAACAAAAGCAACTGGAAAAGACCGTTAAAAGGAAAAATGATTTGCAATCAATTACTGCATCGCAGTTTATTTCTGTCTCAGACGTCGCTTTAGCGACCATCAATACAACGAAGTGAAATTTTAAATTTTGCTACAGAACAAAACTGCAATTGTTCATAAATCATAACCTGACTATTTTAAGATCAATGTAGGGCAGAAATACTACTTTTGCTATAAAAAATGAAAAGGAGAACAGGAAATACCCTTCGAGCTAAATGATAATAAGAAATATAAAAAGTTCCGTCACTGACGAGGACTTAACATGTACTACAGACACGCAAGAAATTTCCTTTAACGAAAGGATTTTTTAAGGATTTCTATTTAAACAACTAAATGACCGGGGTGATTGTTTGCAGTTACTTTACACCCGACTGATTGCTATTTACTGGTGCCACTTAGTGAAGCTTCCTTTGGTGCTCATTTTAGTTCTGTTACTGTCAATGTTCGACTTTGTTTCATTTACGGATGCAATTTACCATCACCTTCATATCATCCCATACAAAAATGCTCCATTTGCCAAAGTCTTTGTTCTTTCCGTACGTTTCCTCTCTCGTTTCTTTATTTTCCCTCTGGTTAGTGGTTAGTTTGAGCAACAGACAAATGCAAAAGTTAAAAACAAAACTTGGCAATTAAATGTCTGAACAAAATGAAATTAAGATCTATAGAAATTTCCAAATCAGTGATATGCAATTATTACACTGGTAAAGTACTAAAAGCTAAATGGTAAAGTAGTAACAGATTTTAGCGTATATACAACAAAGTCCAAACTACATGTAATTCATAATACATAACCTATTAAAATCTATAATTCTTATTAACCAACTACGTTAAAAAGTAGTAAAAAATAGTCCTACACTTCAAAAGTTTTAAGACCCGGCTAAGGCAAACACTAAATGATCATCTTAAGAGATTTGGGAAAATTAGAAGATTGAGTTGATGGATCACATTATTCTTTAAATCGGTCATAAGCTAGACCTTTTTAACATGGTCATGCCGCATTAGTTACCAGCTACCTCGAAGTACGGTTCTAATAGAATTATGCTGTCTTAACACACTTTAATACACGAATATGTCGTTAAAGGCCCTCAACTCCACCAAAAGATAAAATTATGATGGATTCTCCCGTCGATACGACGTATGAGAGCTCAACTATTCGATCAGCTGAGCAACCTACTCTGAGAACTGGAGTGAAAGTGGCTGAGTAGACCACAGTCACTTGTACCCTTGACGTGTTCTTCAAGCATGTTCAGCGTGATGCATGTGTGCAAGGCTGGGCTATCGAAACACAGGTACAATCCATTCGCGGGCTTGTTGAATTCCCGTCTCCCCAATTTCCCTCACATGGACTGGGCGGGCCCCGTGACTGTGGTAAAGAGAAGTTGTCAAAGCTTCCCAGCACTGGAATCGAACCCGGGTCGGTGGTATTCAAAGCAAGCTTTTAGATCACACGGCCTCACGCTCCACAAAAAGATACAACTAACACTGAAAAAGACATCTTGTTTTCACAAACATGCTAGGAAAAGTTGCAGCCCCAAAACTAGCATGCGTATATTAAATCCAACTTTGGTAGGCAGATGATAGATACAAAGCCTTGCCTGGGCGACAAGGTAAAGGTTACAAACACATCCGCAAAGATAAACAAGGACTTCCTCTTTAAGATATTTTATAGCGATTAAAAGTACCAGTAATACTGAATAACTCAATCCAAAATATTCTAGAGCATTGACAGCTAAAGTTTCGCTCCAACTTCAGCGTCTACCCTAAGCCTTTATATTAACAGTAAGCCAAGCCTAAATTTTGTTGGAACATGAAACCACATGACGGCTGTATAAAAACACCAGATTCCTCTTTGTATACGTCAATTTGAAACATAAGGCGGGTTTCGATCCTCAGAAAACCATCCAATTATATGTGAAGGAGGATGAACACTGCTTTGCCTATTGCCTGGGACTAAAATTCTGACTTTGAGCGAGCACTTTGACTGTCTCGCGACGGGGGTAGCTTCATCAATGTTTTTACGCACAGCGTAGAAAATAATTTGCTAAAACCTCAGATAAGATCACCGATGGCACAGTCCTATCTTGAATACCAAAAGCATTCCTAAAGCCACTAACTAGTAAGTGTTTAATTATAGAACATGTTTTATATAATGTATCTGCTCAAAAAACATGCCAGTTGAAACTTATCTGTCATCTATATACATTCCGAAACGTGTGTGACAAAAATGCTCCTAAAAAATTCTCATTTTTATCTCTTTTTCCCCTCTTATGCATCACCACCATAACAATAAAACGATAAACGGTAACAATAAAGACGTTCGCCTCCGTTACCTTAATAATTGTCACACTGCGAACGAGAACGAGAACGAGAACGATACGTATCGTTGAGATTCCTCCGCGAGCGACTTTGCCAACGATATCGCTCAGGATCTAACCCCTTCAACCAATCAGAGAACAGCAAGACGATTTAAAGATGGTGGAAGGCAGAACTGATGTGTTTACCATTGTAGTTGAAAGTCCAGTTCTTTATGATAAAAGCAACAGGGCATTAAAAGATTCTAAGTATAAAACCAACTTCACACCTATAAGATGCTTTTAAATAAGGACGTTGTAGCAAAGTCGTGATTGTCAAATGGCTGGTTTTCTCTTTTTCCTTGCCTCTTTAAACTCCGTTGCGGGGAGGCTACCGTTAAAACCTAAAAATCCTCTATTACATCTTCCTGTTATCTTTTAACTTCAACACAATTTCATCTATATCCATATACATATACCTGAACGTATCCACTTAATATATCAATATCCGTACTATCACACAATAGAATCGCCTGCTCGCTACTCAACATATATGTGGGAAAACTAATACGGATGCTACAACCCTGCAAAGAGCCTTAGTTCACAATATTACTTTGGAAACGAAAATCGTGTGTCAGCACAAGAAAACTTTACTAAATGCAGGTTGCCTATCTACTTTTTCGTCTTCGTTCTTTCTTATATAAATCTTCCCTCTTGTAACCTCGTTAAAATTGGCGGTGATTCTGTTTCTTATACTGATTTTCATTGAACGTTTTATCTTGTAGAACCACAGCAACCATACAAACACATGAAAGGCGTAATATGAAGCAAAGCATGGTATTTATACGTTTGGGTTCTAAACAATACAGAGGTTTAGTCCGCCTTCTCTCTCATAGTAAGAATCGCCTATCAAAACATTGCAAAAAATCAATGAATGAGCACCTACAGGCCCCAAATGTGGAATCTATATGTTTTCGTATTTACCTGAAACTAGCTAACGTTCCGGCCTCAACCCCTCCTCTACAGGGAATGTTTGATACTATCACAGTTCACGAGTATCAATGGAAATCAATATTCTCTCCTTAATTAGTGCACCTTAAATTTGGATGATTCCTATGTGATTAATCATCGCACACTGACAATTGATTGGCCAGTGTACCCATCTTGTAACATCAAAATATGTGCAACTTTCGTCTTTTCAAAATTAAGAATTCATAGTTAATCTGTTCCTTGTCCCATAATAAAAATTAAAAGTGCTTAACATACGATCCCTGTAATTGTAATCAATGACTAACGCAAGATTAGCTCAAATTTCGTCATTGTCTGTTTCCGTGCTTAAGTCCAGTTTTCTAGATGCATCCTGTCCCTGTCCATGCACTGGACATGTGCACATTGCTAGTTTGCTTGTTGTCAATTTTGCAACTTTTAAATTTGTATGGTTATAAGAGCTTTTGCCACTAGTTGATGTTTGACTTGCATCGTCACTACTTACCCCTTTTGTAAAGAGCAGAAGATAGACTCTGTGACCAAAAAGACCCAACAGCGTTACAAATGAAATGAGCAGGCAGAATATGCTCAGATGATAGACTCGGCGTCTGCCATCCGATGCTGCATAAGCATACATCGGTATAAAAATACCCCAGAGGAGACAGGTCAGGTACATGGTGACGCCGATACTTTTCGATTCGTTATAATTCTTTGGAAACTTTCTTGTCTTGACGGCAAAGAACGTGCAAACAAGCATCAGCAAGCAGCACAAAGTCAAATTAAATACCATGGAAATAGTATTTTGTGTGCATGCTTTGTGCACATATGTTCCATCTGCTGCCACAATTAGTGCTACCGTTGGAGAGTTCCCAGCGATCCATGCAACGCCTAACAGACACTGAAGCGAGATAAATGCCAAACAGGCTATGACCTGAGCACGTGGGCTGACAAATGTCGGTCGTTTCAGACCTCTTTGTGCACTGGTGAAAATCCGATATATCCGAAGAGTTTTAAGAAGAAGTGGCGTATAGCATGTTGTCAGGGAAACACCAAAAATAAATCTTCGTACACCGCAAACAAATGCAGTTGGTTCTGCGATGAAGATAATTGGTGTTAAAAAGCATATATAAAGTCCAACGATCATCACCATCGACAGTTCTCGGCTTGAAGCTTTAACGATTCGCGTATCCCAATATTTAAGGAGAACTCCAAAGGTTACTGTCGTTAATTTAACTCCTATAAAACAGAATATTAGAATTGCAATACTAAGAGTACTACCTATTTTCACAAAATCTAAAGGAAGGGGACGGCATAATTTTCTATCGTTTGTCGGAACATAGTATTGTGGGCAGTTCATGCATGTATTATTGGAGATGTATTGATTCTCTGTGCATTGTACGCATCTCCAACAACACTTTGGGTTGTTGAAGACTGGTACACGGATTTCTCCTGGTTTGCACATCATGGCGCACACGGAAGGTGGCACTCGATTTGTGCCATTTCCAAACTGGACTCGCCTCTGGTTAAATGTAAAGCCATGAGAACCTTCTTTCCAATACCCGACATTCACGACGGCACTTTTTCCGTTATGGTATTGCACATTAAGCAGACTGAAGTAACCAGGTGTGGAGCCGTCATCGCCAAATTTCGCCGATGGGAAAGGCTTGCCACAATTGACCAGCTTCTTCGCAAATGCAAATCGCATTTGATAGCGAAGTTTGACTCCCATGACTTTTACTGGGTCCCTTAGACATTGACTCCTGGTAGTCTCGTTAGGGCACAAATGGTCAAGAGCTGTTTTAATACCACACGCAATAGTATTAACAGCACTTATTACCACATTGACTGGCTCGTGGCCTCGAAATACGCTGGTACTTTCAATTGATTCAGTCTTTGTGCAACGTTTTGTTGCATTCACAGCCAGACTACAGTTAAAAATGCTTTCCCAGAACATCCTAAACCATGGAAACGTCTCAGTTCTAGGGCTTAATGTTTTGAGATATTCAAGAAAATCATCTTCGCCCTTCTCCTCGTATCCTAAGAATAAAGCGCCATCGGCAACCTCCATAAACTCTTCTCTTAGTGCCACGCCAAAGCTCGCTGTGCCAATCCAAATATAGTCACCACGACGAATACCAGCCTCTTTTGCAGCTGACAGTAAACGCAAGGTATCCTCCAACGTTGTATAAAGAACAACTACTTTTACATTCTTTTCTCTCATTAACGCCTCCATAAGGGCACGGTAATATGCCCTATTCGTTCTTCTTGAAAGCGTAATTCTCTCGGCGATGCAAATGTTGGTAGGGCGAATCAATGCTTCAAATGCAAGCATTCCGTGTTCGCCAAAGTTCCCAAGAGAATTAAAAGCATAAATATAAGTCCAATTAAAGGTTTTTAGAATATCAAGGAACGCTGATAACTGATCGCTATCCGAAGGCACAGTCCTGTAAAAATTGCTATACCTTTGCCTGTCCTCCAGATCAATGCCCGTCGCTAAATGACTGATAACTGGAATACCAAAAATGTGAAAAATCGGTGTCACAAACACCGCCTCGTCAGATGTAGGTGGGCCAAGAACTGCAACTGCATTCGGATCCAATATACCAGCTGAGACTTGGTCTCGAAGTATGAGAGTATTTTTACAAGTGTTTAGTGCACGGTAGCCAAGGCGACCACCGTATAGATAAGATGAGTTTTTATTAATCAGGTTGACTGCAAATCGCAGGGCTTCAAAGAATAGATATCCAGCTTTCGTGTTTATCTTGCCACATGAGTTTGACGTTTTGCCACTTTTATACATGATACCCAAGTATGCTGTAAATTTATATTTGCCTGGTTCTTCTACTTGCCAAATCCCTAAAATTTGAAAAATGGTTAATAGGATTATTATGAATCAACTCACGGTACCATTCGTCACAAAAAGGAGAGTACTTACAGCTTTACCGAAACAATAGCAGATAATGAGAATCAAGGGAAAGGAGTAAATATCTTACGACTACTATTGACTCTCCCTAAAGTTGTTCAAAACCCTCTCCATCCAAAACTGCCCCCCCCTGAATCCTCCGCAAACCAAACGGAGAATTCTATAGACAAAGTCCCATGATGAACAGATGCTTGCTGTCTCTGTGTACAATGATCAAAAGTGTTTATCTGCTAACTCTTTACGGCGATTTGTCACATACAAATATATCATACACAGAAATATGTCTCAGGGTCAAAATCTCTGTAAAAGAAGCAGCAGTGCTTCAGTGCACGAGTGAAGATTTGTAAAAGAATACGCAGATATTTATAAATGAGGAGGTGAAAATGGACAGTGCTGATTTTGAACTTATTCGATGAAGTTTTACATTTTTGCTCCCAGATGATAAGGAGGGAGAAAGGTACGTCGAAGCAAACCATGTAGAAATATGAAAGCTAATGTATCTAAATGTAATCTTCATTGGACAGTGGTTAATAAAAACTATACTAGTGGTTTACAACCTTTTCCCTATGTCACCAACCAGCTTGCGTGCCCCTTTCAAACTATCAACCAGTTCTTGGCCTCCTTTTGAAATCATTATTCAATTTAATCAATAGTTATTCACATTAAATAAGGGTGTAAGTGTAACTCTACGGTCGTATCAATGACCGGATGAAAGTTGTACATGCATGGTTTATAAGACCAATGAAAAATGATACAGACTTACTTCCCATTTCCCGACGCATCCTTTCTTTCATGATCTAAGTCTTATAATAAAGAACGTACCTGTGGAAAACTTCCTTTGTTAGATACGGACTGCGTGGCCCACGTGCATATGTAGCTCAGGCTACTGATATTAACTGATGACCACATAAATTGGCAACATACAGAAATACAGTAGTTACCTGCTGTATTACATTTGCTGATATGCTCTTCTATACCTCCTCTATTTCCTTACACAATGCCACAGTTTGTTGTTTAAACTTTGCTTTAGATAAAACTATTTTAAAATGTTGTGACCATTCTTAGAAAGCAAGTCTTGTACTTACATGTATGTAATTTAGCCTTACGGCACTTACCTCTGGACACCAAGGAATATGTTCCACAAACACAACATGCCAAAATTGATATGAAAAATATCGTTTCTTTCATGATCATCTTGAAATCTACGAAATGGAAAGGTTTGATTTAAGAGTGTGTTCGCAAACACTGGCAATTACTGGTAATGATTGTACTCAAAACGTTTACCCTGATACGCATGGTGACATCTTTTTCCTCCAGCAGCTGTACAAAAAAGTAAACAAGCACATATTTACACCACTGTGTATGCGGAGGGAAAGTGTGACGTCACGATTTTTAAAATGTTTGAATTACGGTAAAAATACTCAATATCCATATAGCCCTATTAGTGAGACCGTCAATGGCCAAAATTGAGAGTCTTGCCTTTTCCCAAAGCCGAGATATCACGTTTTAAAGTTTTAAATCTCTCTAACAAAACCTTATTATCTGATGCTGGATCCTAACGTTAGGATCCAAGGAAAATTAACTGAGTTTTGACCAGAGATTTTTGAAATTCAAACGCCTCTACTTATACACTATATACACTAAAGGTTTGGTATTTTGGGAAATAGCCTATTCTAGGGTTGCCTTTAGATATCTGGAGTCAAAT
>JAAAKL020008300.1:0-16067 GCA_010016065.2 Carybdea cf. marsupialis auct. non (Linnaeus, 1758)
CACAATTTGATTTTGCTAGAAGTGAAAAGTAAAGAAAGGGGAGGTTAACATCTCTGGAATGTTTGGCACAAATATTCTATTCTTTATTGCCAAGACTTAATATTAAGCATCATTACTTCCCGGTGGTCCTTCAGTAATAGTGACAGTGACATCAATCGTTCCACATTTTTCTTTATATATCTTTAATATCTTTAAATCTTGGGCTTCATCGATAGTTTTGTTTGGTAAATACAAATGGGATAAATTCAAAAACTTAAGTATTGGTAGTGCTTGCAACAGCTGTGGTTACAGCAATGCTGGATGTAAAGCACAAAATTGCCATGTCGATGCATATTCTCACTACATTAGCAATCAATTTCATATAGCAGTTTCCTTGACCATTGTGTACACGTATTGAATTATGCATGTAAAATATACAGATGCTCAAAAGTTTCATATCTAACAAAGTTTCGTTTTTCCTCTCTTAGGTTTTCAGCGAATGATTTCCAAATTGCTGTCCCCCGAGCCAGATTCTCGAATGTCTCTCCATCGGGCACTCATTGATGAGTACTTGAGATAAATGTCTGTCGTGGAGGGGGGAGGATGAGGTAACAGAGTGTTCGTGGTCAGTGAAGAGGGTAAACGGATGGGTAATGGTAATGAAGTAGGCTAAATCAAAAGATTTTCCAACGGCTAAATGGAAAGGTGGAAGAGAACGATGACGTAGGCATCTGGAAAATGGGAGAGGCCAAAGACGTAAAATTTTAAATAGCTCAGGGCAAAGTAAACCATTGGACAGAAAAAAGAAAGCAGAATTTTAATGAGTTGCGTGTAGGCTGTGTAGATCTAGAAGGACTGAAGTGAATTAATTAACTCACAAATTTCATAATCGTATTTGAAAGTGTGATATGAATCTATATATTTGTAAAGACTAAAAATTTTGAACTATTGTAAAGTGTGAATAGAGGTAATGTAAATAAAGTTTATTGTAACTCTGAAGGAATAGAATCATCTGTTGTAAATATGAAAATTTGTAAGTTTTATACATTTGTAAATAAATTCATTGGACGATCATTTGTAAATAGGAGGTAGATTTATTTGTCAAAAATTGCTCAGTGCTGAAACAAGGGACATTTTATTTGATTTTTCTCATTTCTTTAATAAATCAGTGAAACAGGACTGCGTAAAATAAGCATAAGCATCACTGCAAGGATTTCCGTGGCAAGCACATCTCTGATTTGAAATGCCAAATGCCAGGTTTTGAACGCATCAGATGTCGGTGTACTATAGCCCTTATTCCTTCAACATCGTAAGAAGTTTGAGGAAGAAAACAGATGAAAACTAAACAACTATTTAACAGATTATGGATTTCCACTTGACACGGTTCTGATTACCCTTCCATGTACATAGGTGTTAGAGAATGTGAACAAGCCACTTATGGTTCTAACTATACTATAAATCGTTTCCAATATTCGTCAAATGTTGGTCGTAGTTTAGTTACGTCCAAGTGGAAGACTGTTGAGAGTGTCATGTATCAAGCCTACAAAGAAGATTTCGTAGGCAAATAACCCCGTGGGAGGCCTCTCTTAAAATGGTTTGATCAAATCAAGGCAGACACTGGTTCACCTCTTGCAACAGCAGAACGTCGAACTCTGGGTAGAGAAAAATGGAATGTGACCAGTCAAGGAGAGCATGGGGAACAACTTCCTGAGCTTCTAAGTCAAGTACGTCAACTGAAGGAGAAGGCTTTTAGGTACGGTACGTATTTTAGAAGAGAAACAAAAACCGGTTACACCAAATACTTGAAGTGAATATACCATAACATCTGACAAAGAGTCTATAACCACAATTCTGTCTCATCGGACTTTCAATCCATGTAAGAAAATTGCCTAGCTTTCAATTCGGAGAAATATGCATAGCCAAATGATAAAGCGAGGCTTGGTCTTGGGAAGCTGCTTTAATGAAGTGGATTCTTTAAGGCCACCCACAATCTACGAATTGTTGTAGCCCAATTTTTATCTCCATGCAACGAAGTCCTGGACAGGGAATATTGTATAGGATAAGTCTACTTGTATTTTTTACCTTATTTACGTAACAGAAAGAGGCTTTAGGTTTGTTGAACACAACGATTACATATTTTCATAAAATTGCTGCATTAAGCAGTTACCTGAAACCACTGTTTAAAAGAGCACAAGCACATTTAAAATTGTAATCTCTATCGGAGTAAGACAAGAGTCAATAGTTTTCATAATACACTCAACTGACAATATCTCTATTAAAATGCTATCAGAGTCGTCATCAGGTTTGCTGATTCCTAGTTGAATACAGTTCCAAACTATTAATATATAGCTAATGTAAGGTCTTAGTATAATTTAAAAGGGGAATAAGCAACCGGCAACACTTGAAGGGGCATATTTAACTTACAAGCTTTGCTCACTTCGCTTCTTCTTGATAGCCATTTTCATGGGTCATGGGTCAGCTCAACTGCTTCAGAAAATACTGGTTATCATAATGATCGATTATAGAAAGAAACATCTGCATACCTCTTAAGAAGATCAGTGACCTAAATACCTAGATAAATGTTTATTTTTGATTGATGAAATCAAAATAAGAGAAAATGAGACCAGAATAAGTAGATAAAACAAGGGGTCCTCGGGACATCCTCCTTCCAAAATGTCCTTTGCATTTTTCTACAGAACTACATTTCTATAGCGTCTACTCGCTTCTTCTCCATTGGTAGAATTGCTCAATATTCATGAACAATTGTTAAAATTGATAGTACGTAGTTAAGCATAGTAGCACTCCTACCCTGGTCTACATTGATATTTTACGATTTGTGAATATGGACTAGATAGCGTCTCAATAGCATCCCTTCCCTATCACACCCTTCGTTAATCTCAGCTCCCGGATTCCATTTTCTACGATTAGACTCCGCAGATAGTTCAAATTTTTATTTGTCATATGGTGAAGTTTCTTATCCATATTACACCTGTTGGGCAATCATTCTTGTATTGCAGCTTCTCTATTAACTGGGAAGGCATGTCTCAAATTGTTAATATTGGTCTCACCAGTTGCTAGCCCTCGGATTTCGTTTAATTCTTTCGGAATTATCTCAGGACTCTAACAAGCCATGGAAAAATATACATTCCTTCCTGTCTTCTCAAGGGACCTTCGTGCAATTTTTTGTTTTATTTTCTATTCGTGCATGTCACCTGCTCCCAAAATAAAATTCTGGTCACACCAACATCTCTTCTATCTAGATAAAAGCGGTCAAGTATAATGAAAAATAGAAAAATATTTCACGATGTCGACATATGTAGAGGTTATATTGAATTTCAATATTTGGGGGAGGGCGGAGGGCGGTGTCATGTAGTAGTCAGCAGTTTTAGCAGATGCTTCTAGAATTATGACCTAATATTGTAATAACTTAAGCAGAATTATGTGTTTTATAAATAATAAGTGACGTAATGATGTAAGTATAAAAGAAGGTGTATGTAAGGGGTACGGCAGATCAGCGCTAGCTATCTAGTTGAACGTATGGCTACGTATACTACAAGAGGGCGAGTTTTTATTCATACTTATTATGTTTAGCATATGTTGCGGCTGTCATTCTTGTTGTCGTTATCTATCATTACATACAAGTCACGCTTATACGGTCATTCTACCACAGGGGGGGCATTACTCACACTATAATTAAAACGTTACCAGTTGTTGCATGCTACAAAAATATGAACTGCTCATATTCTATTTCTGGTTCTATCTTTTTTCACCTTCTTATCATAATTTCTCTTAACAACATTTTTACATGGCTCGAAAAGTTGACTGTTTCATGGAGACTATATTTTAATTTAACCCCGTCTCTTTGGCAGAGCAGTACAGATGAATACATACAGTCCTTTTAATTTCACCTGTGTCGCATATCTCACCCACAATAATTGTCAACTCTTCAGTGATAATCCTCCGGATGCTAGAGGCACTATCATTTTTTTTGCCACTTCCATCTGGCTTTCCAAGTTTTCATTTTTTTCCATTTAGCTGCTGCAGATTTTACCTTTGTTTGTAGGATACTTGGCCCTTCTGTTTCAATGCTTCTTCCATTTATCAAAATTGTTCACTGCTTTGATGATACACATCTTGATAAAGAACACGTCGTGCACCGTGCAACTATTTTATTTCCTAGTGCATTGATCTTGACTCGACTTTTTTGCAATTGCATTTTAGCAATTTTCTATAATCATTGTAATCATGCTTCTTTGCATTTGTTTTCAACAATTTTCTTGTATTAGCCGCTAAACCCTGGAAAATCTGCTGCCTCTGTTTTATTAGTTGAGGTTTTTCACCTATTTTTGTCGCAATGGGCTATGGTTTATAAAGACAAAGTCGTTTTTTTCCGAAGATGACTTTCACCAGAGTTTTTCTGTGATCATAGTCATCAAGAACGATTTTTGAACCACTTTTTGATGATTATATGTTCAACGGGTTTGCACCACTGGGCCCATCTTTCTCCTCTTTCTCGCTGTATTCTGTATCCTCAACTTTCCAAGAAAATCTTCATTTGAATTGTTTCCTGCTTTAGCACTCAAGTCTTGCATCATTATGGCTTCATCTTGTGATGTGGGTGAACCTTATGCCTCTTCTAGCGCTACAACAAGATTTTGTATCTTCTTTTTCGTTACTTTGCGAAGTTGGAGTATAAACTTTAGCTCTCATACCAACCAGACATTTTCTCAAGTCGACATTCAATTCCTATAACCCTGGACAAATAGAAGTTAAGTTTTTACTAAATTTCGGTGAAAATGGAACAAATCACGCAAGACACTTGCCACATGAAAGGGCTGTCCATTCCTGGTATTTTTTGTTTTCTAGATCTCTTCACTTAGCAGCAAGGAGATCTGACATTCAGGTCTTAAAAATGCTCTTTTTCAAACTTAACAATATTTTGGAACGGGGGTTAGGGAATCTTGCATATTTCTTAGTCCAAAATTGTAGATGACAGAGTGTACCATCTAAGAACATCTTTCAACATCCCTTTGTCCAGAATAACTCAAATCCTTGTAGCGTTTTTCTCCTCACCAAATGGATTATTCTGTACTCGTTGCTTTCAAATTCACTATTCTTGTTCCACGCTTCAAATATGCTAATCTTCATGGCAGATCTTCACTAGACGATTTTCAGGAAGATCTACTAGATGACTGTATGGACGATCGTCATGAAAGTTTTCTACGATTTTTATAACGATTGTTAGAAGTGACATCTATTGTGCAAATACAAGAATTAGGGGGCCTAAAACTGATAGCCAACAAAATGAAGTCAGCATAAACTACTTTCTTCTCCCAAGAGAATCAATTCTGTTGTATATTTAAAGACCAAGGAAAGCTTACAAAAACAGGAATCAAAGCCTAATGGGATATGTTAAATGTGCGAGTAAAGAAACGAAAAATGTTCAAAGAGGCTGCTGATAGCCTACATGGTTCAGTCTTTATGATCACGAATTGTTGTCAGATATTTGAGGACGATGCCAGATACTTTGGAAATCCTATTAGACTTGTAGCCTAAGTACTCGAAAGAGAGGGACAAAAATTGGAGAGCCCATGAAGAATATGGCTTCTGTGCATCTAATTCCCTCGTTTTACTTTTCTAGTTGGTTTTCTACTGACAATAGAATTCTCTTAAGGATTTTGTTATTATATGTCTTTGTCGAATTCTTCACTTTCTGCTCTCCCAGTATTTAGCGTGAATTGAGCTACGAAAGTAAAAACTTAGGTATCAAATGTTAAATCTCTTTAGTGTTACCCTTGCCTACGGCAGCCATTTCGATTTTGATCTCGAGATCCCTTTAAGCATGCTGTTAGGAGAGCTGACTATTGATCTACGCTCCACTAAAAGTAAAAACTTGTTTCTATTTTTGATCGATCGATTAGAAGAAAAGGTTGTTTTCATCACGCATGTGTTGTTGGGACTTTTTCAGGCGATGGCCTTAAAATTGGTCGGAGGAGATCACCCTTTAGCAGTACACTTTCTTGTTTTGTATTTTACATCTTTCAGCGCTGGTATTATGTTCTGACAGTCCATATTGCCACTTTTGATCCTCTTTTGTTTGCTGCAAGCAGTAGTATGATGACCATCTTCTTAAACCTGCTGTCTTTGAGACAAAGATATATGGTCATGTAACAGGAAACACCCTAACACTATTCTGTGTGGGATCATGTGAAATACGTCACTACACAATGTGGAGAGGGTTATTAGAGACCTCTTTCAATAACTCATGATCTCAAAACCTGTAAAAGCCTGAAAGCTGAAACTTATCTTTATTGCAGTTGTGTCTTTCATCAGCGCGTTGTGCGTTTTTTCAGATGTAAACACCCCCTTTCTTCGAACAGGTAGGTGAAAGCTCCATAAAAATCGAGGTTTCTCAATTATAGGGCTATCACCATGCCCTTGATACAGGCAAATTGCTTTTAATGTGCTAAAAATAATCTTAAGGCATTCTATCACAATTTTTTTCAGTTTACAGGAATCACATAAGTAGTCCCGTCGCCTTGCAAAGCTAAGTTTTGCTCCCTTTTCATGTCGATTTCCCCTGATTATTATCAGCTTTGTGTGTGACAAAACTATGTTATTTTATCGTTACAGAACTTGATTCGAGTCTTAGGTTATCCTACTGTAAGTAAATGAAACAAAATAATGTCGTCCATTACTTTTGTAGATTCACAGTTCGAAAGAGAATTTTTTTTTAAAAAATAGGAAAAAACCTTATTGAAATTGAGATGCTTGTCAAAAGTGTAAAAAGACAACCTTTTCCAGTTACATCCAAAACTGTAACAAAATGATGTCCCGCAGGCAGAACATTTGTTTGCATTACCATTTGTAAAAGGCGAGGTAAGGGAGGATACGTGTAAATACATTGTTGCGACAACGCTAATGGCATGTGAAGAGTACAGGCGCGAAACAACAAGATTTGAAAATAACATGATTCGTCGCACTTATTTTTACCAATATAAACATAATAACTACATAATTCGACTTACATTCATATAAACCTAAATGTTCTCTGGTGTGGGTCAGGCTTCATTAAAGTTCTCTCGTCATGGTATAGATGACAATTTCCGGATTATAGATGAGGATTTCGATCCGTCCAGCTTTTTCTTTGCCTTTGAAGTTCCATGAGCGGGCAGCAGAGCACTTTCTCTTTCCTCCTTATTTCAAGGCTTTTGATCCTTTCATTTTTAGGTTTTTGATATTTTTCTTTTCCACGCTGATCATTACTGAATCTCTGGATCTCTGGATTTTTATATTGATCTTTTACTTTCTGTTTATTTGTGTTGGGGTGGAACCCATCTCTGCTTCTCTGCTTTCGGCCATACACCTTCCCACAATCTAAACATTACTCATCGTAACATACATGTTTAATTAGGTTACGTTAAAAAGATAAAAAGTAAAGGTCAGTAAGTTTCAGAGCTTTACAACATTGCAAAAAAAGTTAAACAAGAGAAACCGTCAGGGGAGGCTCTAAAAGCATCCCTCAGTTTAGAATCGAATTAAAAAGAAAGCAAACCGGAACTATGATAGGCAAAAGTAAGCTGCCCTTTTCAGCCGGCCTCTAACTAGTAGTTTCATTCAGTGCCACACCAAACAAAGCGTGGCGATGTTTGTGCTTGGGTATAACCTTTGTTAGGAGTGAGACCTTACCGGACTTGATTTCAAAAACTACAACTTGTCCTTTCTCCGGGGAATCTTTACCACACACATTTTTACATTTGAAGCTCTTATTTTTCTTATCCCTGCTAACATACCCCGTCCCGGCGTCCACCCTATCCCTGCAGTCATCTAAGAGTTTCCTGAATAGAGGTTTTCAATGAAATAACTGTAGTTAGATACTGTATAGATGTCTTTTAACTGTAGGTTTCTTCTGAGATCCCTCCCCCAAGCAAAACCACTGCTGTGCCCTCTTTTGTTTGTTGCCCATGCTGGGCGGTCACGCCTGGTTTCTGAAAAGAGGGCAGTCATGAGAACGATCCTCGCATTCGATTGGACAATGTAGACAACTGCCCTTCCACTCCATTTGAAAAAGATCGTCGTTCTCTTCTCCACAAAACGGAAATACCGTAGCTATGACCAAGTAAGGCTTGGAAAGAGAACTTTGTTGTTACATTGCTATCACAAAGATTGAATTCAGACAAGAAGAGGATCTTTATCGAAGGCTCGCGATCTACACCAGGTTCCTTTTTCTTATCATCTTCAACACTCGCAATGGAGGACTTAGGTAGGTTGTCTTGTTATTATGGTTAGTAAATTGTCACTCCTCTCCTTTTATTCAAAATGACTCAATAGCTCGACAAGGTCTAAGGTCTTGTTTTACCTTTTTAACCATTTACACGGGGATGTCATCAGAACAAAGAAGACGTGGCTCCTACGAAGGCCCAGGAACTGCAGAACTCGATAACTCTTCTCGTTATTGAGTGACCTGTCATTCTATTTCGTACATGAAATGGTTAAAAGATAGATTCATCATCACCTCCTTGTAGTATTTTTACGTGATTATAATAACTTTCAAGTGAGTTTGTTTGTTATTTTATTAGTGTCCATAATTTGATGACAATGAAGTGAGGTGTATAAGTAGGCCTGCCGTAAAGGGGCCTTTCCTGATGGATGACGTGGATATTTCTTATTTTGGTACCTTCACGTGGTAAGCCAACTATTTATGGCTCAAGCAGAAACTATCTTTACTCACGGAATCCAAGGATCAACACGGGCGTCGACTGTTTTTCTACACACTGGAAAAGGAATATGCATAATTTCGTAGTGAAGAAAACTTTTAACACCGATTTCATGGACGCCCAGTGGATGTTATTGATTCTACCTCTTGAAGAAGCATCACAATCTCTGCTGACGTCCTGCCACTGCATACAAATTTTATCAGTGATCACTAATAAATCTTTTAGATCAATAGGTTAATGCACAGCTTCATCAACATCAACATAACACAGAAAAAAGCATCAGGGAATCTTTTTTACTACGCTCTCGCTGTAATTCAGTGTTTATGTTTAATAATTCATCAGCCCGCCAGGGGAGTTAATTCACCGAGATAACGAGAATAATTTATTTTGTAATTGTGTTAAGTTCTAGATAACAGCTTTAGGTTTTGAAAAGTAGGGATAACACTGAATGATGTATATACATTGGTCGACGATAGTGAGTAAGGGATTTCCATCGATAGCTAGCATGAGTAGTCATGATAAAGCTAAGCTCTGGTTTATCTGTGTTGAATCATTGGAAGTGTTGAGTGAATCAGCAGTTTTACAAGGAATCGTATGGCGTGTGATTATCCTCTGAGTGATGCTTAAACACTCATGTTAAGAATTAGACAGACTTTCCCTGAAGATAAATGAATAGATGTGTATCTTATTCAAAGCGTACGTAAAAAGATATTTGGACGTGAATCGTAGTTTAAGTGCAACTACTGTTCGAAGTCCACTTAGAAGAGTGACATCTTTCGTGGCCATTTTGGACGCAGACTATAATAGTCATTTAGAAACCTGAGTAAACACTTGTTTACACTTCATATGACAAAAGATGATTCCACCAGTTATCGTCAAGATCCCTTCGATATTTCTTGCAATGCTAACTTTATTTCTTTCCACCCCCAGGGACTTGATCAATTGTAAAGGGCATTCCTAGTTCTGCTCTTAAAATGGGTGCCTTTGCAGTATAGCCATCTGAGACAAGTCAATCTGAGCTACTCTTTCTGAGAGATGGAAAATGCGTCTTCTTATTGTATTAAGTGGAAAAAACAAATGATGCAATGCAAACTGTGATTTCATTACAAAATAAACTGAAAATTTAATGAGCCTTCACCAAGGATGAAGCCATATAATATTTATCAATGTAAACTCGTTAGTGGACAATTATAAAACACCTGATTGGGAAAGAAGTAAGATCACATACAACACATGAACCCTGCTAACCATGTTGCTCAAATATGACCCAAACCATCGACAGTGTGAATTTTTTTATACCTTACCAGGGCATGCTGATTGCATAGATTGATTTCCATATTAAGGAAGAACATCTGGTGTAACGTTACGAGTCACCAGAAAGTATGCATGGCCTTCCTACTCAAGCTTTGCTATACTTAAGATTACTAGGTAGGGCATCTCTATAAACCTTTCTTGAGCACTCAGCATATTATCTCAGAACTGCTGTGGTCTCTAACAAATGGATTGAATGAATCACCATAGACCCTCTTTTTATTGAGGTGAGGTAAAGTACTCTTGTGAACATACAGTCCATTTTCCATTAGAATTTTATAGCTAGTGTCCATATATGGCTGCCATGTGGCATTCAGTGAAATAATGTGATATATGTTCATCAGTGTGATCCATAGTCATAAAGGTAGCTGAAGCTCATCCAGGTCTTATTACACACTGATCATGTGATCATCTCTGTGAGGTAGTATTTATAAGGGCCAATTAATGTTGAGCCTTGTCTCTTTTTTGCTATGGGCAATGGAGGACATGCTGGGTAAAACAGTAGGAGACTTAAAACCTAGTTGTGACCAGGTTTAAGCTATTTTCTTTGAAATTCAAACTGGTAAGCTGTGGAGGACAGAACAGTGTTCATAATTGCCCTTGAAATACCAAGATAATTGAAATATAGCATAAGAGAAGAACCAAATAAAAGTCTGTTGGATTTGTTATTGACAAGGAATGTATATGCAAACATTGATTTGACAAGACAGAGATTGATCTTGTACAGAGTTATAAAAAGGAGAACTTGAAAGCATAGTTGATCAAATACAAATGTTCCTTATTATCTGTATTTCAATCCAGAAAGTTCTTCTTAGTTCCATTAGCTTCTCATCTCTGTTATATATTTCACATTTGACGAGAGTCTTCTGGAAACTGTTAGCATTTCTTGCATAGCATTTTGCCTTATACAAATTGCAGTTGCGATATTTTGGTTCTGATTCATTCTTGTAACAAAATTTGAGGAAACCAATCTAGTTCTTGATGTAGAAGCCCGATTCTCAAGTAGGACTAGGTTGTGTTATCGTTGTTCTACTGCTTCAGCCAAGTTTGATTATATACTTAAGTTTGTCACAACTTATTATTACTTGTATTACTAACAGGGGTTACAGTTTTATGGTTTATGTTTATATGAGTAAATGAGTTGGTCAAGATCTTGGAGTTTTTCTTTGATTTGGTTTGAAAGTGATTGGTATGGAACATGGACATCTGGACATGTTTTGTGGATTTGTTCCTAGTTAGTATATGGAACAAGTAAGAAGTATGTTACAAGAGATTGTCACAGTATGTATACAGGAAAGACAAGATCTTTAAGAGCTCACATACTGATTGGTTAAGGTGCAATTGACGTAGTACAAGCCACATCACATATACCACTTGACTAGGGAATTTCAACATAAAGTAACATTTTCAAGTATCTAAAATGTTAGTGTCAAGGTATCAATAGCATAATAAAACATACATATACTTCCTGCTATCCAAATCTGACTTTTAAGCTAAATATGAATTAGAACAAAATGAAGATATGCAGAGCTCTTTTGTTTGCTTGTTATGATTTTTAGTTTCTATGAGATGAGGTAATTGTATAGACAATGTTAGTCTCAGTTAATTAGTGTTGGGTTTTAAATACCTATCACAATCTCTCCTGACTGTTTCAGTTCTTCATGTAGTACTTGACCCACAGCCCTTGAAACCAAGAGTATAGTGTTGTATGTATGCAACTTTGTGTACAAGAATAGGTTGTGCTATATCCTTTCAGTGATGCTAAATGTTTCTGGACAAATGTGGTATGCAGCAATTTGGTACAACTGTATGAACAAACAACTTTCATTTTGATGGAGAGATGATTGTCTAAGTAGCAATAATGAGTACTGACTATTGTGAATCCTTCTGCTTTTTGTTTCTGTCACAATGTTTTGCATACTGCTTCTGATCCAGGTAGACATAAAGCCCCATGTAATTCCATCATGTAAATTTTTTAAATAATTGTTACAATTTTGTACCATAACTGTTGATTTGAACCTTCACATCATAGTAGGGAGTGTTCTAATTCACATAGTTTGCCAGACTAAAGCCTCTCGTAGTGTCTAGCCTCCATAGCTGGTATTCAGAGATTAAACTTAAGCTTATTAGTCTCTAAATTGATGTTTTGATATTCACAGTCAGGGAATCTCCAGAATCTTGATCCAAAGCCTAATTTGATGCCTTGAAAAACAGTGGACCAAGTTTAAGTTGTTTTTCGCAGTTGATAATCTGTTTTGTAGAGCTGTGGTGAGAAAATGGTGTTTCTGTTCAAGTTGTAAACAATGAAAGACATCAAGTTTATGGAGATCAAAGAAATCTGTTATACATTTATGACTATTACTCTCAGGTGCCTAATAAACACCCCATGTATTTATTTTCACTTTTTTCCACCTAAGAACACCCTCATTAGGACCCCCCCCCATTTATCAATTTTTGACAAAAATAATGCAGCCCTAGAAAAGAAATGCCTTACTCAAATTGTGTTGTTTGGATATCTAAATTATCTTTTCATCACACAATGCAGCATAAAGAAAATAATTAAATCTAAAAATGGTTCAAAGAATACTGCTGAAAAGGACTAAGTGGATGATGATCAGATGGACAATGATAGGTGTAATATTTTGAAAAATATGTATGGTTAAAACACTATTGTAAATTTGTTCTTAAAAATTGTTTATTTTTGTTCTAACAAGGTTTTTGTGCATGATCATTAAGATTTTTTCTTTGTTTTCACTGTTTGTACCGGTAGCTGTTTTCAGTAAATTTTAAAGATTCAAACCCCCATTGATTTTGATTCCCCTGTTTATTAGAAATTTAGGGACTTTCCAACCCCCCATTTATTTTAACCCCACTATTTATTAGGCACCTGAGAGTAAAAGGCTTATAAGGAGGTTGTACTTTGATAGACAAGCATATTGGGGCTGTCCAATATAGGCCAGCCTGTTGATCATTTAATACAGGTTTGTGCTTTTCTTCTGTATTGTGTTGCATCAGGAAGGTTTCAATTAAGCTTGGGAGAGGTAATTAATCTGTCTCAAACTACAGTGAACCATTGCATCTAGAGGGTTACAGAGGGCTTTATATGACAATTCAGACTATATAATATGCTTAAGGAATGGTGGGAGACAGAAACAATCATTTTATCTGCAACACAGTTTTGGGTTGCATATTGGGTGCTGTTAACTGCACAAATATTTGGATTATTCCTTTTGCAGAATACAAATCTGCATACATAAATAACAAAGGCTGAACATCTATAGACCTGCCGGCTGTTACTGATTTCCAGGAGGAATTTTGTAATGTTTGTGCAATTTGACCTGGTCATGGCATGACAGTTTTGTCTTAAGAGACAATCACAACTGTTTGATCAATTTGAAGAAGAGCAGTGTGATGGATCATTACTTAAAGACATAAAATACCCTTTCAAGAGGTGGTTGATGACCTTTTATGCCAACCAAGTAAAAAGAGCTAACACAGGATACTTATATCTACAATTCCACAAATGTCTCAATTTTTTGCAGCAAGTTAATGCAAAGGCAGCATGTGATATGTCTTTGGAAAATTGATATATTGAAGCCATAGATTCTGCAAAGTCTTTTGCTATGCACAAACTTGCAAAAAATGTCATTCCACTTGCAAAATGATCATTTTTTGTCAAAGAGATTCTGTATCAACTACCAACAATCTGACCTTAGCTTGAAATCTAATCTTTGATGTGTAAGCAAGTCACAGGATAAAATATTTTTTCATTCAGTTGTTGCTATAGACCTGCTTTTGCAAATAGAATAAATGTTAGTTGAGAAAAACAACTCTGTTGTGAAATTTGTATAATTTCTCAAGATGACACATGTCACACTGTGACAAAATTGGTGCCAGAAGTCCTGCCCCAGGCTCTCTCCAGTGAGAATCTGATAAATCATTTGTAAATATTATAAAGAAAAAGTAGGTGTACAAATGACACCAAATCATGTACAAAAACTTCAGTATTGTTGGTGTGAAAGCAGTTAGTCATTCTTGTCACGCCGTGATGTCACAGGGTGATATTAAATAGCAATGAAATGTCTGACAGGGTGGCCACTGATTTCCTCAAAGAAATTAAAGGAAAATTCATGGAATTCAAAGAAAAATATAGAATTCAAGACCCAGAAAAGGCTGAAGCAGCTTTGTATAAGTCACTGTAAAAACGTGCCAAAGTTGTTCAAAAGTTCTTTGCCTCTAGTGCAACCAACCCACCAAGAAGATAGTACACTGAAAATTCTACCAAAGAAGCTGTCCTTGACTTTTACGGAAGGGATGATGGTTTCCATCAATTTCTGGGAAAGCATGACACCCTAGTTGTGTGTCTTGATGGCCAAAAGGAAACACTGCAAAAGAAATACTTAACTGGGACGATTGTTGAGACTTACAGTTTGTTTAAGAAAGAGTTTCCTGATGTAAAAATTTGTAAATCCAAGTTTGCAGTTCTATGTCCTCAGCATGTGTTGCTATAGAGTGAGATGCCAGTAAATGTCTGTGCTTCGGGTCACCACCAAAACTTCATCTTGATGTTTGAAGGTATCCACTCCCTGAGTAAATCTTTTCCACATTACTTGCATGAGCTCCCCTTCTCATTTGTTTGCCAGCAACGTAACAACTTCTGCTGGCAAAATAGGTGTGAAGGCTGCAAAGATGGCATTGAGTTCACTGAAAAGTACCTTCTTCATATGGAAGAACCTGAAACCACAGTTCTATGGTACCAGTGGGAGAAAGTTACCACTCCTACATACAAAGACCATCTGCAGGAAGTATGGAAGTGAAAGTCAGAAAGAGCTTGATGAGAACTGGATAATGTTTGTCCCTTCATTTTTGCTGCATGTTTTGTGAAGGATAAACAGTTAAAGTCCTATCAAGACCAGACGTGCAATCTGGTTGATGATCCTGACTGTGCAATGCTTCAAATTGACTTTGCTGAAAACTTTAACAAAAACCAGGTAACAATTTTCACAGCAGCTTATTGGCATCTTGTGTATTTCAGCTGTGATAACCTCGAATGACTTGTCTTTTTCTCACAATTCTGTGGTTGTCTTTGTGGATGTGCTGATAAAGAGCATAGTTGACTCTGAAGTGAAGTCATTGTGCATTTGGTCTGATGGCCCTAGCAGCCAATTTAAGTATTGATTCATTGCAGCTGCTCTTCTTTGGTTGCAAGAAAATAATGAGCAGTGAGATATCCACAGGAATTTCTTTGTGGCATCACATTGGAAAGGACCAGTGGAAGTGATTGGGGGAACAGTCAAGAGACTGGCATCAAGCATGATTATTCATAGACAGTCTGTTATAACAGATGCAAAGTCTTTCTTTGATGCTGTGGTTGATGCTTCTTCAGTTAGAGTTTTATATTTGACCATGACCGATATCAGCATCAAACTCCACAACTCATCTACTGGGGAGATCGTGGCACAGCCTCAGCCTTGCCAGGCAAATTCTCTGCTCACTATCTTCACCATGGTCCAAATGGCAGTGGCATGAGATTGTACACATCATTAGATTATTGAGAACACTCTATGGTGACTCTTTCAAAGCTGCAGGCAACACCCTCTGCTTCTGATGTGGGTTCCATACAATCCATATAGTGTTGGTCCTTTGTCCTGGTCCCATACAAATTTGAAGCAGCCAAAAATACCACAGTGACAAAGAAACTCCTTGGTTTAGTCATGGGTGTTCAGTTGGAGGTGTTTTATGTGACAACTTGATTGTCTGAAGATGACAATGGTGCTATAGAGAAAAACACTGTCCTCAAGGAATTGCATGTACTGATACTGAAGCGTGGAGTTTATGAGTTTAAGGAGGGTGTAGACATTGATGTCATGTCTTAAGGGACAGTGTTCAGTGTTTGTTAGACATGAAATGTATATTGTTAGAGAAAGCCAAAAATATATGCACATTTGATGTGTTTTGGGTCTAGATCCTGTGTGTGTGCGTGTGTATGTATGTATGTATGTATGTATGTATGTATGTAGAATAAAACACCTAAGGAAGAGACGGTGAATTTGCTACTCA
>JAAAKL020008301.1:0-16066 GCA_010016065.2 Carybdea cf. marsupialis auct. non (Linnaeus, 1758)
AGCGCATGCGTTATTGACAATGCTCGAGCATTTTTCCGCCCGCTCGCAAAAGTACGCTGAATGGAAAACCGGCTTTAAGTTAGGCTTGTTCCTATGTAAAAATTGTTTGCTGCCCTAGTGATCTAACAGAGCGCCCTTTGATGTTGGCCGCTTGATTTTCTATTGGAGATCATCTTGAAAACAAAACGGGATATTAGGGTGATAGACAGCTTTCCAAAAATACAAAATAAACCTGTCCATTTCGAAAAGACATACAGATTAGTTTTAGGCTTATGAATGAACAGACTGGTTAAAGAACAAACCTGGAGAACCCCATAAAATCACCAAAAGCTACAATCCATTCTCTAACACCTTGGAAGTACATACAGTACATGGTAGGCTGAGAAACAATTAGACAACAAAATGTTTAAATAAGGCAAGGGCTTTTAACACGTCAACCAACGTCTCTGCTACTTTCACCTGCAGTGGAGTGCACTGTGCACAAATCGACTTACGGAAAACCAGAAAAGACACAAACACAACTACGCACAAAAATATGTCCATTGCACTATTTGACATGCGGTCATAATGATAGCTTGGCAACACAAGCAATACGGCAAGTTAAATAATGCCTCACCAGTACCAATCAAAAATCGTACCTAAACTCTCTAAGGTAGCTGACATTGTAGGCGGCTTGTAAGACGACTGTCGTTTCTCTGCTTTGGAAGACTTGGGCCACACAGTTAGTCTATAGTTTGTTATGATCCCGTTCAAGTCCTCGTGACGTGGTGGCTTCCAGAACACTTTCATTGACGTTGAAGACAAATTCTGATAACCTTGTAATCTTGGTTTCCCGGGTTCTAGAAATAGGGTAAACAACATAACTAGGTGCCAATAAATATCTTAAAACGTACCCCTTGATCAGGCACGGAAAACGTCTTCGGTCTTATAGCGAATAAACAATGAAATATAAAGCCCAATTTACTACTATAAAAACAGGGACAAAAGACTGGTCTAAAAATTCGAAAAATTGTGATGACTTTCTGTTGACAAGACGTAGATATCAAGAGGTCTGGCGACGATTCTCCGCAAATTCCGTTTTAACTTACGCTCGTGAATGCACTGTGTCCCATACGCCCTAACAGCCGGCTACACGAAAGTGGATAATTTTTTAGCCATGGCTAACCATTATCCAAGCAAAAAAATGGTTATCCATGGCTTAATTATTATCCTGTTGCACAAAGCTATCCATGGCTTTGGAGTATTTAAGCCACGGATAACTGGCGTTATTCACTGCTGTGAACAAGCAAATGCGGAGGGAAAGTGTGACTTCACGATTTTGAAAATGTTTGAATTGTGGAAAAATTGCTCTATTTTCATGTTGCAATATTAGCAAGAACTTCAATGGCCAAAATTGAGAGTGATGCCCACCCCCAACACAGAGATCTCAGGTTTCAAAGTTTTAAATCTCTCTTACAAAACCTTATTATTTGATCCTGGTTCCCAACATAAGGATCCAAGGTATATTTTGGTCAGAGATATTTGATCAGAGAGTTTTAAAATTCAAAACGCCTCTAGTTTAAACACTTTATACACTACAGGTCTGATATTTTTGCAAAACGGCCTATTTCAAGGTTGCCTTTAGATATGTAGGGTCAAATCGTACTATTTCCAAATGTTTTGATTTGTGACGTCATCACTTGCCCTCTGCATTGCGACACAGCAAAGCTGCAAGGGCATCAAGATGGCTAGTAATTAAAACGCCAAACAG
Organism: Carybdea cf. marsupialis auct. non (Linnaeus, 1758); assembly: GCA_010016065.2. Taxonomy (NCBI): domain Eukaryota; kingdom Metazoa; phylum Cnidaria; class Cubozoa; order Carybdeida; family Carybdeidae; genus Carybdea; species Carybdea cf. marsupialis auct. non (Linnaeus, 1758). The sequence continues at coordinate 1,751 of JAAAKL020008301.1, forward strand.
GCAAAGAAAACATTGAAGGCACTTGAAAGCTTCGACTGTTTCATGTAAAAAGACAACGGACATACTGCTTTAATTGCCTTTGTTTATCTGTGGCCGATACGTTACAATTCCATTGCGTTATATGTAAACCTGTCTTTTGCCATCCTCAAACGCTTGATGTTTTGGCAGAACCTTCTCCTTTTACATCAATCAGAGAGAAAAGGCAAAACAAATTCTAGACATCCGGTTTATTTGTTTTTTTAAAGGGAAGTAAACGAGGGGGTAAAGCCCTTTGTTACTACTGGAGCATATTACACACTATAAGCAATAATTTTTCAAAGATCATTCTCATAAAAACCAAAACTCATAATCAGAATAATAGGAAATGAAAGGCGGGTAAAATAAACTTACTAGTATATACTAAAATACAGATAGAAATGCTACAGCAGATTGAAAGGTTTACATTGCTTCTCTCTAAACAAATATCTATTTGCGATCAGAAACAAGTTTCAACAATGTCATCCCAAAAGCGTCCCCTATCATCGAGATTTGGAGCACATGGAAAGTTGTTTTCTTCGAGATTGTCAAACGACTCTTTATTCTCAGTCTTGCAACATTCTAATCTCTGTAGTGTTGTGAAGCGCCATTGCAGCCACTATTAGTTTCATGGATTCTTCGATGCTATCACTGAGACTGTCCTTCAGGCAGGGAAATCATATTTTCACAAGAACAAAGGCTTTCTCGATCATTATTCTAGTAGAACATAGTTTGAAATTGAGCACCCTCTTCTTGTTGTTCTTTAGTTGGTAAAAAGGGACCAAGTAGAAAAGATTTACAAGGATAACCTGAATATCCAATTAGGATACCTTCAAGCTCATACGTCGACAAATCCTGCCAGATATGGCTTCGTTGTAAAAGAAATGAGTCATGACAACTTCTAGGTCATTTCGCAGAAACGTGAGTGCATATCCATCCATCTTTACAAAGACCGTGACGTTGATGAATTACATGCATTACTTAAATCCCTTGAAAACTCCTGGAATTTTTTCACGTCAAAAAGGGTTCTTGGATTCACTATTTTTCTTAGAATTTCTTACATTTTCCTTTAATTTTGTTGCCATGTTATGCCAGTCTGACTAGTTTGATTTGTGGACACAAAATATGCTTCTCCTTTCCTGTTGTGATTTACTTAAAACTTCTATTTTGTTGTATAGATGATGGGTGTGTCTGCACTTCACTCGCATGCCAAAAGCAAGAAACACAAGAATACTGTTGCCACTTTGGTTTCTGTAACACCTATAGACATTTCTAATGTGGACGTGCTTGTGGAAAAAGGAAGGAATATCCAGAATACGGGAACTAGAGATTGAGGACATTGCTGAAGTAAAACTAAGAAAGCTCAGCATTGAAGAGTGCATCGACCGTCTTAGATAAAAGAATGATGAACTCAGCATTCTTGCTGAGCAGAAACAGGATTTTACTGTTCTTGCGAAAGGAAACTCTTTTCGTGTTGCTCAGAAAGAAAAAGGTGATGAAATTATTGAACTTCAGAAAATAATTGATAAAATGCAGCTAGAGCTTGATATTTTGATGCAGATTGTCTTGTCCCTAACTTCTGAAAAAGTAACCTACTTTTCGTCAGCTTTCTTCAAAAAGGGCTTAACTCTTCATAATTTGAACTATGTGGTGGAAAACATTGTAGATTTTAGTTGTCAAATTAACTTAAAAGATGAGGCATCTTGGAAGTCTCAGAAGCAAGGAAACGCAAAATTTTCCGGGGCTTTGCTCCAGACCCCACCTGGAGATTCAGAACACCTACTGGACCCCAGTTCCAATGCACTTTCACTCCGTTCGCGGGCTCTCCAATCCAAATACGTAGATACGCTCCCTTTTCTTGTCCTTGAAGTTTAAAGAAAATCCTTAAAAACTCCTTGAAAAGTCCTTGAATTTTTTTTCAGAAAATCAGTGGCCACCCTGGTATAAGCACGTTCCATATTCATACTTCGTCTAAACCCTCTTCTTTCTTTTTCTCATTTGAAACAATCTTTCGGATACAAAATGTTCTAACGAATGATCTCAAGACAAGCGCTGTGCAAAATGCAGGCAAGTGTCAAAACAGACAAGAAAATTAAATACGCTCGAGTGTTGACTAAATCTTTATTTTACTGCGGTGTATCAAATTTTGCAAACTTCCATTACGAAAGTCTAGGACGAGTGGCAAAAAATTTTTATTCGAGGCTGTAAAATGTGATAGTAAAAAAGCTGAACTTACTGTCTTCTAGTGTTGTTACTGATGCCTTCGCTGACGGTCCGTACCCAATGACAGTCGTTGCCTCTATACTAAAATTGTACAGCTGGTATTCTTCTAAATGCAAAAATGTGATGTGCGTTCTAGTCGCGTTTCTTTCCTCTTTCCTTGGTGATAGCATCTTGATGCGATATTTCACTATGACTCCGTTGCGATGGAAAAATGCTGGCGGCTTCCAAGAGATGAATACCGATTTTGAGGTAAGCGCTTTTGAAGTTACATTGAGGGGCGGGCCAGAAGGAACTAAATGCAAGAAAATAAGGGCAATGACAGACTTAAGTATTGTTACATGTCAGTTTGCTAACGCATAGTCTGCTATTGTATGTCCCATCCACCCCCAATAAGGTTCCTGACTTTCACTGTAAGATATCTGTCATTAGAAAAGGAGTTAAAATTAAGAAAATGCATCAGACCCCACCAAGAAAGCTACCAAAAATAATATGTTGCTCAAATAGCATGCAAAAAATATCTTCCAGTGTTAAACTATGCATTGCAGTAATAGTCATTCAAATGCAGATCAAAATAATGAAAGTTAGAAACATTTTACTATTAACCAAACGACAAAAAATACATATATGCACACGATATCCAACAAAAGAATGGCTTTGTGGCCATAATTCACACAAAACAACAATTTTGCTGTAACGTTATGTACTTTACTATTAACCAAACGACCAAAAATCATATATGGACATGCTATTCAACGGGAGAATGGCTCTGACGCCATAATTCTGCTGTCACTTTATGTAGTTCTCTCACCCTACGTTCGCTTTAATGCCAACGGTCAGATTAAAATGTATGACAAAAATCACCAACTACAACGAAGTGGTTGTAAAATTGCAGTACACAGACTTTACACCTACTGTTGACATGACCCACTTAAACGGCATGGTACTGGGTTGCAGAAGCAACAATGCCTTTTTTTGTTGACATTACAAAATTGATACTGTCCTTGCTCACTGTTAAGTCCTTGCAACTTTCTACAATGAATGTGCATTGCTCCTGACAGTCGATCGCGTAAGACTGTGCTCCAGTCAGGATTCGAATTAAATTCGCTAATCAACCCTGTCCTCAAGGTTGACACTGCTCTCTTGTCACATTTTGTCGGTGCTGTTGTCATACGTTATCATCGATTGCCACTTAAATAATCAATATCAGTTACCCAGAAATCCGTGAGTTCCACTATCTCCCAGGATCTCAGAAGCTACGTAACTTAGCAAAGAGTTAAGGTAGGACACCTTTATCTTCCCACATTATTCACAGTTGTTTCAGAATTCATTCTCAATTAAATAAAACAATGACAATGCCCTTTTTAACAGGCAAAATTTGCCTTCGCACCCCCACCCCTCTAATCGCGGAGTTTTAGCTCCTGAACAAAAGGCGTCCAATAAAGAATGTCATTGTCATACCTGATGCTGACGTTGTCAGATTATAGTCCACAGGGATTCCTTCTCCAGCCCCCGTAAATGGCACTATTCTAAACTGATAATCGATGTACTCCTCTAAACCAGTGACGACCACATCCTGCTTCTCTGTCTCTGCAAACATTTTGAAGCCTTGGATGGGTGGTATTGCCATTCTGTAGTACACTCGATACTTGACCACGCCATTTTCTTGAAGAGGCTTTTTCCACTTGAAGGAAACTGCTGTTTCATTCACTGAATAGCTGATGATCCTCACGGCTGAAGGAACTGTTGTCATCGAATACATTGACAGAAAAAAGAACAGTAGTGACATAACAATCTTCACATATCGAAAGACATTAAAGCTCATTAATAACCTAGAGTTCACTCAATACGAAGCATCAGTTTTCTTCTTTACTTTTCTACTCTAATTTTGAAGGAAAAGATAGCAAGTCAGACGTTACAAAAACACATGCAATTTTATTAGCAGTTTTGGACATTGAATGATTTGAAAACGATATATCCTGAGAAGAGAAGTAAGGAGATATCATACCAAACATGAAACATGTAGATGATCGTCTACTATCAAATACGTGATTTGGATATTTAAGGTCTAATGAATCAAGAATCCAGTGTGAGCTTTGGCTTTCGCTCGAGCCACTTACCAGATTCATCTAATATTACGTACAGCGTCTCTACAACTACTTCGTTTATAGAACACTTGAAATAGTATCCATTGGTCTAGGGGATGAAATAACTTAATATGAACAACTGAATTATCCCCACAAATAACACAGTAACACCATAACAAATAACACCATAACAACAAATGGCTACTGTAATCAACCATTGCAATGTAATACAAGCTTATTCGTATGTAACCTTTGACTGAAAAGACCATCGACAGGAAAGGATGGATGGAAACTGAGGCCCTTGGACTAATATACGAACAAAAAGGAATAAAATATCAAATGTATTAAATGGAATTCCAAGAATTGCCGAAGATCTTGCCGGACAAATATAACTTAGCTTCGGTGAGAGAAACGCCTCGTTCTTATCATGAAGTCTTTATTTTGTTCACTGTAATAAATAACTAATGTTTGTGCAGCCGAGTAATAAAGTAACAATACTTACAGTATTTATGACTGCTTCAGTGAATGGACCAGCTCTAAAAAATTACCTCTTACTATTTCAAATTTCTCTTTACTATCTCATTTCAAACTCATTTTCGCACCTTATTTAGAACGTTATTACCATACCACTTTAGCAGTTGACTTGAAACCCATTACTTTGTGATCGATAGAATAGGACTTCCCTGGACTTCCTCAGTTACTCAGACAGTCCTCAAATTAACCACAAATTAACTTGGCTATTCACTGCTTCTGCTACTTTACTCTCCCTCACTCTCACTAACTCTCGCTCAAACTTACTCACTCCATCGTTTACTCATTAATTCACTCACTCAGTCAATCACTCAATCACTCACTCTCACTTATTCTCTAACTCTCACTCACTCGCTCTCACTCACTCACTCACTCGCTCACTTACTAACTAATTCCTTCACTAACTCAATGATTCACTTACTCACTGAACCACCCACTGACACAATCGCACGCCAACTGACTGACAGACTCACTCGCACGCCAACCGACTGACAGACTCACTCGCACGCCAACCGACTGACAGACTCACTCGCACGCCAACTGACTGACAGACTCACCCACACGCCAACTGACTGACAGACTCACTCGCACGCCAACTGACTGACAGACTCACTCGCACGCCAACTGACTGACAGACTCACTCGCACGCCAACCGATTGACAGACTCACTCACACTTTTACTCACTCGCTAACTCACTCTCGATCAACGACTCCCTCACTTATTCATTTCCTCATTAACTCCCTCACTCATTCACTCAGTTACTAACTAATTCACTCACTCACTCACTCGCTAGCTCATTCTCAATCACTAACTCACTGACTTGCCTCACTCATGCACTGACTTACAAACTCATTCAACTACTCACACACACCGATAACTTTTGTTCATCCCCACATACACTCACACTTACGTACGCACTAATTCACAGGTTCCTTCACTAAATCACTTCCGCGCTTAATCAATCATCCATATATTTAAACTTCCGTTGGGAGCTATAGCCTACACGAATATAAATCAGACACTGAGAACAGGCAGTGCTATTGTATCTCTGATTTTATAAGGTTTACTCACGTGATTCAGCTGTTTGGTGCTCGATATTGTTTGCATCTCCATATCCAATACGTGTACGACCCAACACCTCAATTCTATAATACGTGAATGGACTAAGACCGGTGATGTTGTATCTATACTGAACTCCAAGTTCAATCCCCTTACTTTCCCCTGGAAGTAGCTTCTTTTCACTATTCCGTAATCCCCATGATACCTACGAAATGAGAAGTAGACAGAAAGTTACTTTAAGACGATATGATATTAATGACGCATGAATTTATAGTAGTCATCATCATCATCATCATCACAAGTGCCATGCCTGATACAGGCATTGGCTGCCATGTCTTTTAGAAAAGTCAATCTCGCGCACAACGAAAGAGGTCCTCTGTGCTCATCATCTCTTTTATAGTAGTACAGTTAAGAAATACAAGATAACGAAACGTTGGTGGTAAAAAGTAGATATGCACAACAGTACACTCAATGGCAAAATGATGAGTTCCTGACAAGGTCCGCCAACAGAGCATAGAAGAATTTCTTATCATAATGTGCTCTGGACTCACAATTAAACATATCAACAGCCAGTGAACTTTAAGAGTTCAAATAGCATGTTTCTGATGTGTTTTAATGTAATAGTGAAAAAGAACATAAATGAAAATGCTACAAAAGAGTACATTAGCACGGGAACGCGTATAATGCTAGAATTTTAGAGATGTACTTTGCTAGAATAGTTAAAGATATACTTTCCTAGAAGGATTTTTTAACCAAAGATGAACTTTCCTAGAATCAAATTAAGGCTAAGGCTACGGTTAGGGTTAGGGGTTAGGGTACTAGTATCTACTCTTACAAAGGGATTCTAGGAAAGTACATCTCTAAATTTCTAGCATTTTATAGCATCCCCATTAGTATATCAAATATGTAAACAAAATCAATCAAGAGGTGCACATTCTGTTTCATTCGAATATTGATGCAAAACGACTTGCGCGGTTAATGAGGTGTCGTTTTCCTCCCATATGTAACCAACAAGCCGCTAATTCTTCGACTGTAGTAGACGGAACAGTTAGATAATAAAATCACTGTCATTTATGTGGACAGATCCTGAACACATACGTTTATATGAGATCGTACTGTATTATACTATATTGGATCACATCAAACAAGAACAAATCGAACCTCGGATGAGCCGATAGGAACACGATATGAATGACGTAAAATCGGTAAAACATAATCTAATAGACCAACCCTATCCTACTTCGGCTTTTTACACCACTGATTCTGCTAAGGGGTGGGATTGTTTTTGAGCCCCTATATTAATTTGCAACGGCACGTCCCCTGGTACAAAACGTTTGGCTTAAATCTAGTACTATCCTTCACTACTATGATGGTAAACAAGTTTGGATATCGGAGCCATAAATATTTTTCTCTATTGAGGCCATTGGTGAAAACTGATCAACAGGTGGTTTTGGCTAATTCTTGTGTCATTTTCAATTTTGTCTTAAAATCTAGCCTTTTTCATAAAATAAAATTTTAAATCCATTTCGTTGCATAAAACACATATCAAACGAAGAGATAAAATTTGAGAAGACTTTGTCTAAATAAGCAATTTGACTCTAAAATTACCGATTTGGTTGACTTTCGACCACACTGCAATGCTTCAAAAGCAAAATTTGAGCAGATATACCAAAAATGTAAACATCAAAATACCACTACCAGATGACAGATAGAGCGAAAGTAAAAGTCGACGAGTTTCAAGTCTGAAACAACTACGGGCGGAAAAGGCAAGGCAAAACTCTGCTAGAGGGGCTCCAAAAGCCCCCAACCCCGAGTAGAACGGGGTTAAAAGTACAGACAACGTGTTCTAAAATATCCAAAAACACGATTATAGTAAAAAACAACACAATAATGCGGAGGGAAAGTGATGACGTCACAAGTCAAAAATTTTAAAATAGTACGATCTGACTCCAGATATCAAAAGGTATATAGTATTTAAACTAGAGGCATTTGAATCTCAAAAATCTCTGGTCAAAACTCTGCTGAGATTCCTTGGTTCCTTAAGTTAGGGACCAGCATTGAATAATAGGGTTTTGTTAGAGAGATCGAAACTTTGAAATCTTATATCTCCGTGTTGGGATAGGGCATCACTCTCAATTTTGGCCATTAGCGGACTCACTGATAGGGTAACATGAAAATTGAGTTTTTTCCTCGTAATTCAAAGTTTTTCAAAATCGTGACGTCACACTTTCCCATCGCATAACCCCAACGAAATATGCCTTAATAAAATTAAAAAATAAAAGATCAAAAACCAACCTTATATCCTAAAATGATTCCGTTTGGTCGCTCAGGTTTATCCCACTCGACAAGTATTGATTCGAAGGTTGATGCTATGATCCTGATCTTACTTGGTTTTGTTGGTACTACAAGGAGAAAAGGAAACGCAACGCATACATGGCGAAATGGTATGATGTACATATTCTCTAAGCCAATATAAAATTCTTACACAGGTGCGTCTATGGGTGGAAGAGATTGCTGTAAATCTTAAGGAACACAGTCGTGATTCAGTACAGTTGAAGAGTAATAGCGCAGGGGATAAACACAACTAATCTTACCACCTCAGAAATATAAAAAAAATGAGAAGCAACTTGAAAGTGTCTTCATTTTTTACACTAACAATTTAAACTGAAAAAAACGTATAAAATCGTTTTCTACCTGTCACGGCACCCATTGTAGTCAGAATGGTCGCACTATGAAGGCTACTTGTCGTTTCTCAAGAACATAACAACTAAATCTATCCGGATCAAAATATTGGCCTATCTGGCCCTAATTTATCATAATGTATGCATCAATATTGTGCTCACATGTGATATGTGATAATTATTTTTCATGTAACCATTGTGAAGATGATGAAAAGGACACCTTCAAATGTATAGACAGCTCACTAACATCTGACACACTGTAACTGTAACTTTTCAATTGTGACAATCATCAGCGGGTTTCCGGGTGGACAAAATTTCCGTACTTCGCTAGGTACACATAAGAATTCCAAACCGGTCACGACCTTCTTGCCTCATATATCAATCCAACCCTTACCATATAGTCAGTTAAAATGTAGAAACCGTCGACTCTGTGGACCCTATTTCCACGATAACAAATGCATCGGCGGACTAGATTCTATTTTGTAAGTAAACCCTGCGCATATTTGCCACAGTAAGAAACTTGAGTCAGTGTTTTTACTAGCGGTATCATTCTACCAGTTTCCTACCATACATTTGCATGAAGTCCATACAGTGCATGGCAGCAATTGGTTCCATGTATGCATATCGTATGTCAGTCTATGTACCCTTATCTGATGTTGTAAAAAACCTTAATACACTGATGTACATGAGATACTTGTAAATGAGACTATTTGACGCTGTGCATGTGAAATCAACATACCCAGCGTCCGACGGGGTCCGACAAAACGCGCGTTATATTCTCGAACATGTGAAAAGGGTATTATAGTCACTTTTGTAAGCAATTTAAGCTTAAGGTTAGCACTCACGTTACCCGTTTCCTTTTCCTCAAGAAATATTACGCGACATGAACCAGAGGATATGATGTCAAGGGTGTCAAAAGGAAACTGCAAAATTTTGTTAAAACAAACATGGTTTTTTGATGCTGAACAGACTCGCACCACAGTTCTCGAGTCATTAGATATTTATTGCAATTTAAGTTTAGTTGCTGTCAAAAGGATAGAGCACAGCAACAGCAGATTTAACCTATCATGTGTAACATGAATTCATCAACTCATACAGCAATTATGCCAACGTTTAGCATTTAAATTAAAACAAAAACAGTGCCTTGATAAATTTCATACTAAACTAAACTATTTAGGCCCGGGTGACCCACCCGATCCGGTAAGGTAAGGTAAACCAAACTATAGCACTACCATCAAAGATAACTCACCATACTCGGCAGTCTTGCACATACGGCTTATTGTAGGGCCGTATCCAACCTTTGTTCTTGCAGCGATCGTAAACTTGTAACTGCTAAATATTTCTAAAACGATAAAGAATGAAACGTTGGGCTTATTTCTAGTTGTAACTTTCTATTTGTCTGCATCAATTATGGATACACCTAAGTTCTTGACTTGATAATACTTACGATAACATTAACGGTAGAAATGATTTCATATCTTGCTTAACATTAAAATTCAATCTGCCCGATTCTTAAGGCTGAAACCTGAAACGCACAAGTGGCATAAGGATACATTTCCACTTCAACACAAAAACAATCATCTTTTCACTAAATGACGCGTTCCTAATATCTGTAATCGAAGGAGATAGTGAACTTCCTTTGTCTTAACTGAATCTACCAATCATCATTGATACTTTTTTATTACCACAGTCATCCAAACTTAACGATAATAAGTTATCCAAATTTAACGATAATAAGTTATCCAAACTTAACGATAATAAGTTATCCAAACTTAACGATAATAAGTTATCCAAATATATGTTTCAGAATATATTCAAGCTCGAAATAATACAATCAAAACGAGAACTAATGGTATGTAGTGATGACGATATTAATATTCATGCTAATGACGACGATAGTGATGATGGACATGCCTACAGCAATAACGGCAAACTGTTCGATGAAGACGGCAATGGTGACACAGCTACGCAGCACTTAAAGCACCGATACTATTATAACAGCTACTCAAATTACCTAATTTCTCGACAATGAAGACTTTATCATTCGGGCCAAACAGTCTGTGGTTTTCTCGCTCTGTAGTGGTTGATAATTCCTCTGAATACGACCATGTCAGGTTGTATCTCGTTATTACACCATTAGATTCCTTCGGTGGGTTCCATGCCACTTCAATTGAACTTTTTGTTATGTTCTTGCAATACGAAAAAGAGGCTGGACCGGGAACTACAGAAGAGGTAAAGTTGTTAGCATGAGTATCTACTACTGCCAGAAGCTTCGACTGAAAGCATCTAAACGTGAAGATTCCCCGAATATCTAAGCATGAACGTAACCCTATTCTTCTAGAAGGGGCTTTGTGGACTCCCCTAGCAACTTTTGCCTGCCACTTGCCGCCCCTAGGTGCTAGAATCTTGAAACTTTTCAACTTTTCCACTTACTCCATCTGTCATCAATAGTGACCCTAGTGTCCATACCTAATGAACCATAGTTCCGATATCCAAACTTTTCCCACCATTTTAGTAGCGAAGGGTAATACTTGATTTTAGCCAAAATTGAGTAACGTGAGGACACCGTTACGAATTTACATAGGAGGCTTTTGGAGCCCCCTCTCCGAGTAGAATAAGTTTTGGAAAAGACACGAGCTAAATGTGGTTAAAAGGAATCTATGCCTATCATTGATGTTGATTTAAGTGACATCACAGGTGCATTTTATATCATACATGCAACGTCCTAACGACAAAGTATCTTAATATGGGGAGAGGGGTACTTAATGAGGTGCCCCCTCAAATGTACTCCAGAAAAAATACGCTCAAGACTGAAAGCATGTGGCTAGTTACAACAAGAGACAGTAAATGAGGTTGGTCAACGACAAAATGCTTGAAGTAAAATATTAAACATCCATTGGAGATGTAGTCACGTAAAACAGAAATCTGTAGAAATACATATCAAGTGAAGTATCACGGTGGTTTTCAATTGATATTTGATATTTAAACTACAAGAGATCTTTCTTAGATTTCATTTCAATCCCTTATAGCCCTATTTGGCACAACTTCAAACTCAGGGATTACTAAAGGAAATAAAGGAACTAAAGGAACTAAAAGAACTAAAGGAACTAAAGAAACTAAAAGAACTAAAGGAACGAAAGGAACGAAAAGAACTAAAAGAACTAAAGGAACTAAAGGAACTAAAGGAACTAAAGGAACTAAAGGAACTAAAGGAACTAAAGGAACGAAAGATACCTCTAGGACCTTCGAAACAATGTAATTTAAAACATCAAATTACAAACTGCTCCTAACACAAGTTATAAACTGCTATCTCGAAGCAATATTGGCCGACAGATGTTTTCTGTCCATTTCTTAAGTATTGCAGTGTCTATTTTCTAACTCGAAGAAAGTGAACACTTTTCTGGAACCTGACTCTCCTAATAAGCAAAGTTGGAACACTATGGAAGCAAAAAGTAATAAGTTAATTTTCGACAAAGGACAAATGAACAATTGCAAAGAGGGAATCAGCATTATAAACAACCCTAAATATTATACACATGCAATAAAAACAACATATAATACTATGTGATGAAGAAGTAAAAATTATGAACGAATTCACTATGACCTCCGACTTATAAATCCTTCATAAATAACTACAACGAAAACAGCCGAGCATCAGCAAATGTAGACGATCGGCAATACAACAAATAATAGAAGATGAGGCTGTGGGGCGTGTGTTAAATCTAACTTTGATGGAAGCACACTTCCTGGAATAAGAGCTGCTTGAAGACATTGGGACAAGATATGAGGGGGACATGTGCTGAGGAAGATGATGCCTTGGGCCAAGAAATGGGGATGAGTGTCACAAACTGTCAAAACCCGTCAGGGTAAACAATAACGGCAAATTTAGCAACTAAGTAAGAATTATCAACCTTTTAATTGGCACACATACTATATTAGCCTAATCGTACTGATGGGTTTTAAGGAATGAACACGTTCTCTTGGTTACGAAACGCATCAAACGTCTATTAGGACTCCTTAGGGCGGGCAATATTAAGTACTGGGACAAAGATTGGGTGTGCAAACGTGGAAACCTGTTACTTTGCAAGACATTAACAAAAGGCTGATGTCTTTCACAAAAGGAATCAACAATTTTTGTAGCGTACAGAATAAAAAACTACAAAAATAGCCAAAATTTCACACATTATTATTAAAAATCACTATGAGAAAAGTATCTGCACAAATTTGGTGAATCGTCAAGACTATGTGGACGACATACCCTTCATGTTTCGGGTTCCAATTTTTAAGCTTTTAAAAGGTAGCGTAATCCATACGTCAGCGTAGCTATTTCAATAATTCGTAGATTTACTATTTCATAATTTAGCATCATACTGAGCTTCGGCTACGGGCAGATGATGAAGACAAAATAAAACTGCAATATAAGTGTTTTGCTGCCTTTTCCACTATCAAGAATTCAACATGTCAAAAATCAATAGTAGCTGCGAAAATGGAGTAATACTGAACGACGTCAGTATGGGAAATCCGGACGCCTGTGTTGATTCCAATTCGTGGACACAAAAAACACAAATCGATTCACGCCTACAAATACCACTGTATTGTCATTGGGGTGTGCCAACCAAAGCGCTCTGAGATCTAACCCTTTTCTCTGCGGACGTAATATTTACATTTTAACAAAAGCTGTTGTTAATCTTTGACCATTGATATTATGACTTCAGAATCTTATACTCTCAGCAAGTACGCTCAACTAGGCTTTTCCGTGTGGTCTCGGATGTACACTTTGACCCAGAAATATGATTAGATTTTTGACGCTCCTCCTATTAAACAATTAATGAAACTGATGTTGTCTAGAGTTTGAAAGTCATTGACGACTTTTCATTAATCGATAACTTCTGAAACTAAGAATATATATACATCGTAAGGAAATTGTTCTTACCATCTTCCTTGGTTCTGGCAGAAACTATCTGAGGAGGTCCGGTCCCAATCGAATTCACTGCCGACACTTGGATTTTATAAACTCTGTATTTCATTAAATTCGGCATCGTGTATTTCGTGTCATTAGAACCCACTCTGCTTGTAACAATTGATGCTGAAACATTATAAGATATTTCGTAGTCCACTATTAAACCGTTTTGCTTCAATTTCTCTGGATGCTTCCATGTTAAGAAAATCGAGGTAGAAGATACCGGAAGTGCCTTTAAACCCAATGGTGGACCTGTGGGCACTGCAACAAGGAAAAACACAACACATGTGGTACTATGCTTTATGAAAATGTAGAACAGTACAGCATAATTATCATTAGAATTAAAAAAACCGGAAAGTTTGTCAAAAATTAAGCACTTTTCGCATCATACCATGATGAAAAAATGCCAGATTCTTTAACATGGAAAAAATGCAATTTTGATTGTGTGTTAAAGTGTACACTAAGGACTTCTTAATGTTATTAACTGATAGTTGAACAATTTGTAAAGAACAAAAAACCGTTAAAACTGCTCACTTTGAAGTTAATACAGGAATAACCTGTGCCCTAGATACATGACGGTCCAAGAAAAGGTATATTTATTCCAAAGATAATCATTTTAACATTATAGTTTATATATCAGTGCGTACAAAGTGAATTAAAGTAATATAAAACAATCATAATAATTTGAAACTAAAAATGGAATACAACTTAAGAGACACCATGATGTTGTGACCTGTGATGAAGTTGCTAATTGTACGCAAC
>JAAAKL020008302.1:0-16065 GCA_010016065.2 Carybdea cf. marsupialis auct. non (Linnaeus, 1758)
TGTAGGTTCAAATCGTCAGTGTAAGGGTAAATAATCCACTTAGGTATACTTTTTGCACAATTTAAGAATCAAGATAGAGCTTTCTTTAATACTGGGACAATATGTATTTGGGAGGCAGAAATAGTCCGGCCGTTAGGGGAAAACAGAAGACGAAGCTTTTGCTTACATGGCATGCGTACTGTCCTTGTAAGTCGAGTCTGATCTTCAAGGGGGTAAAATTTGCTTCTTGATTACGAATGTTGTTACCCATCACTATTTAAGCCATATCATGGCTAACTCAAAGGGGTTACCATGTTTCATGCTGATCATAATTGAATGACAAAATTGTCGTTTTTACACTTGACTGCAGTCGAATGAATTTGCCCGAAAAGACCAGTACACATTCAACTTTGTTCAATGAGTACCAAGCGAAACCTGCAAGAAATTGCAAGACTAAATTTAAACTGTGCACTTATTTGACCTCTTATTAACTGCCGTTCTAGACTGATTCTTGTTTTAGATAGATTATATTTGAACGTCAGTCTTCCTATCTCTTTAATCCGGAACTGTATCAGGCATGGCTTAGTCGTTTTGGGTCCTTTCCGATTTTTATTCACCTTAACTACCCTTTTTCATCGTATAAGAGCCGTGTACTATATGCTTCTGAATCCGTTTGTTGGTCTTTTCAGAACTAATTACTCGCTTCTTCCCAAGAACAAGTAAAATTGTGGGGTTCTCTCCCTTTTCACTGATTTCCTCTGAATTTAGGGCCTTTTAAAGCCTTAATGAATCGACGTCTTCTCGCTATTCTATACGGTTCCTGTATTTCTCTGCTTTAAGGTTCAAAATAAACCACTATCTACAAGTGAAAAGGGTTGTGACGTTGTGAAATCTCTGTTTTCATGGGCGGCAATGACTTTCAAAAAGTTAAAGAATGCGAAAACAACAAAGTTTTTTGAACTCCGGACGACGCGAATGCGTGGCTCACGTGTTCGAATCCCATTGGTAACATACTTGTCTATATCTCTAGTATCTATTTAAATTTATGTATCTGAAAAGCTGTAGATAAGTTTTTTCCGCTAGCTTAATCCTTTTCTTGACTTTACTCAGTTTATGTAATTGTAGACATATAATGGTTGAGCAAAACCTAATTTTACTGAACAAGATTTTATAACTGATGTAATGTAATGAAACACGATAGGGAAGGAATGAAACTTGTACCCAGCTATGTTTTTAAGATAGTTGATCAGAATTTGGACAGTGTGATTGGTGTTGTTTCCAATCAGTGCCTGTAGAGCTGAGTTTTTAACTGGAAAAGGTCAATAAAAGACAAATTCTTTCAGTTTGCAAAGCAACAGTTTTCCTTCTTTTATGTGAAGTAATTCCAGAACGGCTTGCAAGTACAAAAATGGTTTTACTATTTCGGCTGCTCGCGTACTTAGATCATAAATACGGCATATATTTGACGACTTATATTCTAGCAGAGAAAATCGGGCAATTCCAAAAAGGGGGCAATTGACACTCCCCCATATCTCCATATTGTCGTAAAAGTAGGGGATACTCCCCCAGGCACCATTTATCGAAGCCTATGCTTTTTTTACATCTTTCTTCCACAATTTTATTGTGGTTTAAACTTAATAAGTGTCTTCTAGGTTGACATATTTCAATTACAAGCCCCCTCTCAGAGCATTCAGTGACTCAAAACATATTGACTACCATCTTTACAAGTGTAGAAGCTGCACCAAATTTAAGCCGTTATTTGTCAGTATAACCTCAATAAATCAAATATCCAGATAAGCCGAATTGCTTACAAGCCGCATCTTTTTCCAAAAAAGTTTAGTAGTAGGGAAACGCAGATTTCATAGTAAATTACGTATATGTTTATTATAACTAAAGTGACTTTGGATGTTTCTTAAAGGGGTATGGTGTTATAAGCGTCATAAAAGCAGATTTCGTTCCTTAACTGGCCATAATTTTTAATAGTCTGCAGATAAGCCGAAGCTGTGTATAAGCGGGAGAGGTGACCAAACTTTAGAAAAATTATCGAAGAGACGAAGTCAGATTTCTTGCGTTTCTTGATTCACTTTGTTATGCTGCTGAAATGTCCGCGTAATGCGGTGGGAAAGTGCGACGTCACGATTTTGAACATTTTTGAATTAAAAGGAAAACTCAATTTTCATATTACCCTATTAGTGAGAATGTCAAAGGCCGAAATAGAGAGTGATACCCTTTCCAAACACGAAGATATCAGGTTTCAAAGTTTTAAATCTCTCTAACAAACCCTATTGTTTAATGCTGGTTCCTAACTTCAGGAACCAAGGAACATCTACAGAGTTTTGACCAGAGATTTTAAAAATTCAAACGCCTCTAGTTTAAACACTATATTCATATATTCACTACAGGTCTGCTACTTTGGGAAACAGCCTATTCTAAGCTTGCCTTTCGACGTTTGGAGTCAGATTGTACTATTTCTAAAACGTTTGATTTGTGACGTCATCGCTTTCCCTCCGCATATCGTTCATCTGAGGGTCATCTTGGTGTTAAGATCTCTGTCCTGAGAGTATATACTTAATCCTGTAGTGAAATCTATGCATCCCATTATTTGTCGGACAGGTTATGAATACGAGAAGCAACAGAAGCTGAGTAAACAGCGCCTGGTCTCAGTGTGTGATTCGTTGCTGTGTACTAATGAGTTCAACACGTACATTTCATTCTGATTTGTGGATGACACGGTAAGAATCAAGACAGACATTAGATTATCTAATGAAAAATGACTGGGAATAATCTTCCTGACTAGGATCAAGTAGAGAACTTTAGTTTAACAATATTTCTAACATTGATTATGTAAAAAGTTGGTAGCAGGTTTTTTGTAAAGATAATATGAGTTTACAGCTGTCGTCGCTTTAAGTTTATTTTTTCTGGAGAAAGGATTTATGACTAAATCAGCTGGTATGTATGTTTCATAGTAATTGTAACACTGAGGGTAAGCAAGGGAGCTTCCTGTTCATAATAAGACATTTGTTCAAGGGTTGTTGACAGCGAGCTTGAAATGACATCTTCGTCCGTGCTTGTCGTCACTCATATCAGAATTAATAAGATCGCAAAATCGATTGATTGATTTCCCTATTGATCGTATATTTTACCAGGATTGCTTGTTTAGTTTACAAAAACTTCTACCAATGAAGGTCCTATATATAAATCAAATATTTTCAAGAGCTTATTCGATAATAGTAGTTAATATTATACGAACTATCAATGAATAAACACTTGCGGGCTCATCAGTGCAGCACAGAGTGTATCTGGCTATGTAGCAAGCAAATTTGCAAGGAGGTAGTTAATAGAATTGATATGGTATAATGTCAGAGTATTCAAAGTGCATCTGCATAGAGTGCATAGTGCAGCATAGTAGGTCTATAGCAGCTTATATGTACAGTTATGACAGAAGAATGAATTTAGAATCAGAATCCGAAATTTACAAAGCCTTGTTTTGATAGGGGTTTTCAATATTTTTTTTTAACATATTGCTAGGCTTCCTTAATTTTTTATGTATACATATGGAAAAATTTGCGAGTTATGATAGAAATCCTCCGAAGACCCAGGCAGTTACTTTATAGTTGGTGAATATGAATACAACCAAACTAGCACCATGATGTTCAGAAGCCTTTATTACTCACTCACTCACTAATCGTCGAGCACCGTGCGGTGCGTTGAGCCAACTTGAAACACAAGTGCTCGCCAGTGCTGACGATCGGCAGCGAGCTGCTCCACTTGAGATAGAGGCACTCCTCAGGATCGCAGATCTTTGTGGATTACATCGAGCCATCGAGTGCGAGGTATGCCTCATGGGCGTCTCCATCAAGCTGCAGACTTACTAAAATCAAGAACCGCGCGGGATATGTTCATACCATCGCACCCTTCTTTGAGCGGATAACACTAAGACTGGAGGTTGTTGCGTCCGCTCACGTAGCTCGTTGACGTGCTGCCACCATGCTTATGTCAGGATGTGTATAAATACAACAATTCGACGAACAGAACAAACGAAAGCTACAATTGAGATTCCGGGTGGAAAACGTAATTTACAAATAAATAAGAGCACCCAAGTTATGGTGAGAAAAACATGACGTTCTGATCTTCGTTCAGATAACTTTATTCCTTAGCTTTCCATGTTTACCAAAATTATCTTCAGAGGTCTTATGAACGATCGTTACAAATGCTACATATGAAAAGGGCATACAATAAATTGAATGAAAGGTACAATTTATGAAAAAGGGAGACAAAATTAGCGAAACAAGGTGAAAAAGATACAGTGTATAATATGGAACAAAATGATTGGACAATAGAGCAAGGTAATTAAGAAATGAATTCAAGGTAAACGCAAGAATGACACATGTGTCATTGAAATAAAAGGAGAGATAATGAAGATTAGTTCACATTGAGGGTAGGGTTTAACTTGTATCCAGTAGTCAACTGAAAACAAAATCCTCTATTCTGTTCCAAACCCTCTGACAATAACCAATTTCTGATACAAAAATCGTTCACTTTTATACAGAAGTTTAGTATATTTAGTATATTTTCAACAAGTTTAGTATATTTAGTATATTTTCAACAAGTTTAGTATATTTAGTATGTTTCAACAAGTTTAGTATATTTAGTATATTTTCAACAAGTTTAGTATATTTAGTATATTTTCAACAAGTTTAGTAACTCGATATAATGTTATAATCTAGGACCTGCGTCGCAGAGATTACAGGGCAGAATCGTGAAAAATGTGCTGGCTGACATGCGTAAACATGATAAGGCATCAAAAGTCTAATCTAGTCGTGCTTGCAAAACTAACCACAAAACCCCGAAAACTGGCTCAGTAGTCGACCTACATTTCATCGAAAGTCAGTCTTGTGCCGCCAACTATCAAGAGGATTCCTTTAGGGTATTAGCAAAAGCGCAGTTTTCATTTTATCTTGCTACTCTGGAGATTGCATTTATCAAGATAAAGAAACCTATGTTTGTCGTCAAATTTGTTTCCAACTTACGCGATTCCATTAATGTGACTGAACAGTGGGTCAGTTATATAGATGTCATTTGCAACAAAGTGTTCTAGTCGTATCATTTCTTATAACTTCTACGTGAAGTAGTTCTACCTTCAACTTATACGATTGCTGTGACCAGTGTCCGGCCTGGTCATCATCAATATGCATCAGTTACTTGTCACAAGTTTCTAGCTCTCTTAGCTTCAAAGATTACTAATTCTCCATCGAACTTACTTTTAAAACATATGGCAAGATGTTAGTCTACCTTCACTCCAGACAGTTGCTGTGACCAGTGTCTGGAGGAAGCTTTCATCTATATGAATCTATTATTTAACTCAATTTTCAAGCTTTGTATAGTGATATTATTAAATGCAAAAATAAGGAGAATAAATTAGAAAAAAGATGCTCTGTTAAAGAAGCGCGTATTCGCAAGGAGACATGGGTAAATACCGCAGAGTTATGCTGTTGTGAAAAGAAGAGAACAGGGCGAACGGTATAGAAATTACTACCAATGCTACTAACCAGCAATAACCGAGGGTTTTATAGTATATCTGAATGAAAAACAAGGTTAGAACAGTTGGATGCTAAATATCCTCACAGTATACGCCCGTATACGCGCTCTTTGTGTACTCTAGGCTGCTATAGCTACAATCATGGACAATGAAATATGTCCCAACCCCTGTTCCAAAATATTGTTCAGTTTGAAAACGAGCATTAACGGCACTTGCATGTCAGACCTCCCTGCTGCTAAGTGAAGAGGTCTGGAAAACAAATAATACCATATCTGGACACCCCTTTCATGTGGCAAATGTCTTGCGTGATTTGCTCCATTTTCACCGAAATTTAGTAAAATTTTAACTTCTATTTGTCGATGATTGTAGCTCAGTTCTTTCCAAAGGTAGTAGTAGACCTGATAAAATCTGAACAAGAGAAGAAAGGTTGTCGGAACAACAACTTTGTCGTGTTATTTTATCATTTATTGTCGGTGATGTCTCACCATACTATACGCTCAGCAACTGTATGCAGTTCTGTTGCTTTCTCTGGTTTGTCACTGTATTGTTTATTGTAGACATGTAACCATAAGGAGAGTTTTACTACTCTGATGGTACAAAAATGACATTTTAGCGATGTTTTTGAAATATAAGCTCGGCAAAGGTCCCGACAAATTGACTTTGCTTGCAGTAGTTCAATTCTGCAGATCAAATTGTGGCTGCTGCTACAGCTGGTTGTAGAGGTGCTTGTTCAATCCGAAGTGCAAGCGAGGGTGCATACAAATACTGTTTAAAACAGAACTTGTTAGCCAGATGAAACATAGTCGACGCAGCTCCTGTAGTTAGGTCATCATGGACCGTGAGGTTCTGCATCATTCAGGAATTCGGAGATGTAGGAAGGGATGCTAACATGTGAATTATGTTTTATCTTACCACGAGGGCGCAGATGTTTATCACTATACATCAGGCAGTAATAAGGTCAATTTTGTCGGGACCTTTGCCGAGCTTATATTTCGGTAATTGATCATGTAACTTGAATTTAGCATAATTATTTTTGTTAGAGCAAGCTGATTTCTTACCTTAACGACGCTTCATATCCTGTAGGACGTTGACCAACATGGAGAATCATGCTTCTTTATTCAACATCTTTTGATTGACCGTCGCTTTAGTCTAATCATTAGCAAGCACATATTCTAATAATTTCTGTAAGGTATTATCTAGCGTGCTTGCGACAGCTAGTTCTCTTTCTACCCTCGCAGACGAGGAACTGGATCACATCGAAGCCGAAATAACTTTCTGTTGACAACAAGTATACGCTAGCAACTTACCGTGTTATTCAATAACAACAAAAACGAGTCACTTATGTCACATATGTTATCATAGATGGCGTATTACATCAGTTTCCAGTTACCCCCAAATTTTTCTCCAAAATCAGTTCTAACTCACTTCAGGCGATCTGCCATGACCAGTGTCTGTCAATAACGGTTTATCAAATGGGTTTCGTAATTTTGTTTTGAGCAATCATCGTATTCAAATACAATTGAACAACTTCATTGCATTACCATGTGATATGATAGGATAGACAAGTGGGGGTCGTTGGATATGGCAGATACTAACAGAGCTGTGGATGTTAAAGAAATCATATACGTCCAAGTTACAACTTAGAGTGAAGAGAAATCTAGAATTATTATCACCTCGGACAATACAAAACTTCCATTCATTCTTGCAGAATCTACTAAAGTACACATATCGCACGAAAGGTCACGTTTATACATAGAAAGTGTTCACTTACTCACTCACTAATCCTCGAGCACCGTGCGATGCGTAGAGCCAACTTGAAACTCAAGTGCTCGCCAGTGCTGACGATCGGCAGCGAGCTGCTCCACTTGAGATAGAGGCACTCCACAGTATCGCAGATCTTTGTGGATTACATCGAGCCATCGAGTGCGAGGTATGCCTCGTGGGCGTCTCCATCCTGCTGCAGACAGACTTAAATCCAGGACCGCTCAGGTTGGATGACTCGGAGGCAGGTGCAGGATATGTCCATACCATCGCACCCTTCTTTGAGCGGTTAAAACTGAGACTTGAGGGTGTTCAGATACAATGAAATCAGTAAGGTTCTGATATTGGTAGTTATATTAAGCTATACGTAGATCACTAATATTTGGATGTAGATGGATATGTTGAAGCTAGTTTGAAATCATCAAGGCTTGGATATAGGATGATGTTTTGTACCAATTTTGCCATCAATTAGGCTGGGATATTGGTGGAAATTTTTGAAGGTTATCTGCCATCATTGAAGGTTTCCTGTAGAAGGTAACTTTCTATATACTCTGTCATCATTGAAGTTTTTATATATGCGGGTATTTAGCAGCTTTTTTGCCATCTTTGAGAGTTGGATATCTGCAGATATTCTGTAGCTACTCTGGCATAATTGAGGCTTGGATATAAGCGGATATTTTGCAGCTACTCTGCCATCGTTGACGCTTAAATAAAAGCGGATATTTCGTAGCTACTCTGGCATCACCAATGCTTGGATGTGAGCGGATATTTTGTAGCTACTCTGCTATCGCTGACGCTTTGACAAAAGCCGACATTTTGTACCTGCTCTGGCATCACTGACGCTTGGATATAAGCGGATACTTTTTGTCAACTCTGTCATCATTGAAGCTTTGATACATGCGAGTATTTTGTAGCAACTCGGCCATCATTTAGGCTTGGATATAACCTGATGTCTTGTAGCTACTCTGGCATCATTGAGACTCGGATATATTGGATATTTTGTAGCTACTCTGACATCGTTGAGTTGGATACAAGCGGATATTTTGTACCTACTCTATCATCATTGAGACTTGTATATAAGCGGATATTTTGTATTTACTCTGGCATCATTGAAGCTTAGATATAAGCGGATATTTTGTATTTACTCTGGCATCATTGAGGCTTAGATATATGCGGATATTTTGTAGCTGCTCTGCCATCATTGAGACTTTGATATGTGCGAATATTTTCAAGGTACTCGAACATCGCTAAGTATTTGACCTTGGCAGATAAAGTTTGTGACTCTGTTGTCAGCAAGATTTATACGTTGCTAGATATTTTCAAACCGCTTTGACACCCGTGATTTTTGGATGATGGCGGATATAAGTTCTTACTATGATGTCAGTGATATAGCGATGTTGCTGGAGGTACTCAAAATATTTTGAGCTCAGTAAGGTATGTATGTACATGTATAACTTCAAGCTGCGCAGACAAAGCTATAACTTGAAATCAAGCTGATATTTTCAAGCTAAATGTAGATCACTACGAATTGGATGTAGGCGAATATTTTGAGTCTACTCAGCAATCACTTACGTCTGGATTTGGGCGGATATTTTTGAGCTAGTTTGACATCGTCAAGGTCTGAATATAAAGGGATATACTGCAGTTACTCTGCTATCATTGAGGATAGGATATAGGCGGATATTTTCAAGCCACTCGAACATCACTAGGGATGGGATTGGATGTAGGCGGATAAAATGTGTTACCCTGATATTACTAAGATTTGGATGCTGCAGGCTACTTTTAAGCTCTGTTGACATCACTAGGGATTTTTTATTTATTTATTATTTTATTTCATCACGCTACATCGAGGAGCAAATTTGCTGGTTAAAACATGTGCGTAAAGGTACATTCCATCCAACGGGATTGGATGTTGGCCGATGAAATTCCTTACTCTGATATCATTAAGGGTTGATTGTAGGTGGATACTTTCAAGCTACTTTGAGATTACTATCAGTGGAGTGTCATGCGCTTATCTAGGGGTGTGAAGGGCGTGGATGCATCCACCGTATGTATGTGTGCCTTAAATACAGTCGATAATGTAATAGATGTGCGCTAATTTTTCACGGATTTCCTGTGTTCTCAAATTTACTTGGATGTGCATGTGAACGTAGGGGGATGTTTTCAAGCTACTTGGACTTCACAAAGCCTTGGATGTTGCTGGACATGATCAAGTTACTCTGACATTGCTTAGGTGTGCCTCCTGTTGGATATACTCAAGCTACTATGACATCAATCATCAAGGTTTGGATGTTGCTGGACATGATCAAGTTACTCTGACATTACTTAGGTGTGGCTCTTGTTGGATATACTCAAGCTACTATGACATCAATCACCAAGGTTTGGATGTTGCTGGACATGATCAAGTTACTCTGACATTGCTTAGGTGTGGCTCTTGTGTCACTTTGAACTACTTAAAGAGCACGTGAAGGGTACAAGTGACAGTGGTCTACTCACCCACTTTCACTCTAATTCAAAGAGTAGGTTGCTCAACTGATCGAACAGTTGAGCTCTCATACGTCGTATTGACGGGAGAATCTATCACATTTGTCTGACACGAAGCTGTTAGTTTAACCAGATAGACTGTTTTGTAGTGTATCCGCCGAAGAAAAAGTATACTCACTGAGCAGATCAGTTGCCTTTACTGAGTTCTATATACAAGAACTCTTGTAGTAAATTTATGATTCAAGGATGAGAAAAAAGAACGTCTTAATTACAACTCCCCTTCATACAGATCTCCTCTACACTTCCTTATTTAACCCTTACATACATGGAGAGGACTGGCACTAGTGACTTATATACTACATAGACACCATGTTTTTCTTCTTAAGCAAATCGAATGGTAGCCCTTAGCTAGACGTAAAATATATAGAGAGATCTATTGCAAGTTGGAGGAAACCAATTTAAAGTGATATCGAGTAATGACCCCAGTTTCACCTTCCCTCATGTGATGAACTTCCAGGTAGGGTTCAATACCGAAACAAGAGAATACCGATGTGGGTTTTACTTCACTCTTCGCACGCTTCCATGTTACAACAAACTAAGATTCAACTAACTATATGCAACGGATATGAAGATTATACAAGGAAAACACAGGGATGCAAGGAAATCAATATCATGTCAGACACAGGGAAACAATAGGAATGTGTGACACCTTATTCAGATGCACATGCTGAAGAGTTCGTGTTCTAAGGCGTGCATTAAGTAATGCATTGTCTGGCATCACCCGAGGCTGAAGATAGTAACATTTCTATGGGAGGTTCATTCATTCATTGTGGCATGCCTTGAGGTGATCACTGGGGCATACCTTTGCTAATTCTTTCACAAGACCATAGACGCCGGGGGCAGAGGGGGCAATTGCCCCCCTCGTTTGCAAAGAACACTTTCAAAAACACCCTGTTAACGATTGCCAACTACGACTGCTGAACTTTGCTTCATGGAATTAGCTGCCAGCAGCGTGCCAATATTTCCTACGGGTTAGCGAAGTACCTCACTGTTCACTAGAGTGGTATGCCTGGGCATCCAGAGCAGTAGATGACTTGCACGTTCCTGCTTCGCTCACCAGCGGTGCCCTGCAAAGCGCATTCTACTTTCTCTTAGGATGGCAGAGATGTTGGGGCTGTTGCCAGATAACTGAGCCTTGGTTGGATGTTCTCTCCACGAGATTTTCAGTACGGCTCTGAGGATCCTTGTGTATGTGCCACCCAGCCTGTTTCCTAGGGCTTTTGGTGTCCAAGTTGTTGCGCCGTACATAACGACTGATTCTACAGTTGCGCGGAAGAAATTTCTCTTTAAACGAACAAGAAGATTTGATCTACATATTGTTTCCATTTTGTTTAGGGCTACCCAGACCTTTGCTATTCGTATATTTATGTCTTTCTCTGGAGAATTAATTTCGCTTCCCAGGTACGCAGATGAGTCAACAGACCTGACTCCCCTGATAGTGTCTGAATTGTACCTAGTTGATGGAAGTTAACGCATTTAGTTTTTGATGCACTGACAAGGAGGCCTATCTCTTTAGCTGATCTTTCCAGGTGACGAAGAAGTGCTGTGGCATTGGTTATAGTATCTGCAGTGAGAGCGAGGTCGTCTCCATAGTCAAGGTCTTCCTCTTCTTCAGCCTGTGTAGGTCCGTAGTTGAACATAGGCCTTTCCCATCGTGTGCCACTTTACCCTATCCCGCCTCGGTACTCTGGGCCAATATTTGTTAAACTTATCGAGGTCGTCTCGCCATCGAGTCTTCTGGCGTCCACTAATTCTTGTGTGACCTCTTAGCTGCCAAAATGTTAGTCTGGTCATCCATCTGTTGTCGTCTCGTCTTGTGACATGACCAGCCCATGTCCATTTGGCTTTACTGATGACTTTTAATATATCGCGAATTTCGTTTGTTCTTGGATCCAATCAGCTGTTCTGTGGTCTCGCCATGTGATGTTCAACATGATTCAAGTCAAGATCAGTCATGTTCTTTGTTGGGTGTAGCTTTGATTGTCGTGGTGTTAGGATACAACCTAAGTGACAGGTTTTGGACATAATCAAGGGTGATAATAAAGAGGAACGGAGCTAGTGTGTAACCTTGTAGAACACCTGTTTTGATAGTAAAGAAATCTGTGTCTTCATCGGGAGATCTTACTGTCTTTGTACATCATCATAATAGCATTCACTGTCTCTTTAGGAATGCCGTCAACAAGATCTTTTCCATCTTTCCCTTATGAATCGAATCGAAGGCCTTCAAAAAAGTCTACAAAAGGTAATGAGGCATGTAAGTTTTTCGCCCGTACTCCTTCAATGACTCGTCCAATCGTCAAGATAAATAATACAATAAGCTTCAAGATTGTACATATCATCTTCACTGTTCCCATCCATTACGAAGGTGGCAGCAACATTTTATAGGAGCAGATATTTACTTTAGATTGATACAACAACAGCACAAACATGTTCATCATATTCAAAATAAGAAGAAAGAAAAGGAAGGGGGAAAAAAGCAAACAAACAGAAAGAAGTGTGACCGATCGTCAGATTTGTGATCCACAAACAAGGTTGTTG
The DNA here is from genome assembly GCA_010016065.2 of Carybdea cf. marsupialis auct. non (Linnaeus, 1758). NCBI lineage: Eukaryota > Metazoa > Cnidaria > Cubozoa > Carybdeida > Carybdeidae > Carybdea > Carybdea cf. marsupialis auct. non (Linnaeus, 1758). The sequence goes on from JAAAKL020008302.1 coordinate 12,362, forward strand.
GTTTGGCTATTTTAACTTTACCGGCTTATTTATTTCGAATTGCACAAGAAAGAGTGACAGAGCTCTGGAGTACAAACAGCTATTCTAATTTAAGGAATCTAAGGCACCTATATTTCTAGTGCAGGATAGCCAGATTATGAGTTAGGCTGATGATGACCTGATGTAGGTAATAGCCAATAAAATCCATCCTACATTAGCTTGCATGAATGTCATGACTATGTGGATGGCACATGATGCCTAAATGACAATGGATGAGCAGTCCACATGATGAATCTTCGAGCATCACGAGATAAACATGCAAGCATCAGGTAACCTTACGACATTCCTCTACACAACACCTTATTAGAATTTGTGCATAGTTACAGGAGAAATACTAAAAGCTTTAATTATTAAGAGTTAAGCTTTCCTGGGTTTGGCCAATCTTTATTTCTCCTTGAGAATATGTAATACGAAGAGCGCAAGGCCACTTCAGTAAAATTTGCCGAGGAGATTTTTTACTGTCAATGCCATGGCTCCTTACTAATGTTTCAGATTTTGAAATAGTTTTCGAATAAAATTCCTAGTGTCAATCCTTCCAACGTTAAGACAAAAATAATGATGATAATGATAATAAAAAGAAGAGCGAGAAGAGAGGAAGAAGACCCCTCTTGCTAGCCCTTGGTCGTTAGCTTTGACTCTGACACTAGGTCAACATATAGTACGCCTAAAGTACCTTGCTGATCAAGTTAGTGTATAGTACCAAGTCTGGTAGTGTATGATGGATTTCCTGTTACGTCTGTGAGGTCTACAAAAAAAAAACTAGGAGGGCGATAACAGAGAGAATAAACAAACGAAGCCCAACTTTAGACTTAGCCGTTTTCCATTCGTGAACCCTGATTTTTGTTAAGGGGGTGTAGATCATTCTGATAACGTGATGCTTAAGATGTATTCACAAAGAATCAATTGAACGTTTGACTTAGATAAAAAAACTCTTGTGTTAGAATCAGATCTGGTGTCAAACATTCGGCAAAAAATAGGTATGGACTTCGGGTAAACCTTAGGAGACTCTGTTTTTATTGTCATTGGTAGCTTTCCGTCAAATAGATACCGAGCTTTCTTTAAAAAACCTTACTTTTCAGGGCTACAAATGGAGTTGTTGCGGACCTACCAGCTTCTCACACCATTCAGCCTGTTGTGACAGGTGAGTCAAGAAACGGACACGTGGCTTGAAGGATTCTACGAAATCATCTCGTTTGCTCAATAAATATTTTACTGGGAATCAGAAAGAGACCTGACCACTACAGGTCTTCTTCTTCTTCCTTTTCTTTTAGCCTTGACCTATTGTCTTGAGATAAGTTGCTCCTATCCTTCCCCTCCACTTGTCTCAGTTAATTACGTCCTTGTCTTCTGCTGGGTGCAACTCCTTCAAGTCTTGCTTGATATTGTCTAAAAGTTTGTTGATGGTACAGAATAATAAAACTGCACGAAATAGCGAATTCATTCTATACTTAAAAGCTTTATTACAATTCGTCAGAAAATAACTTGAAAAGGGAATGAACGAAATTATTTACCCAACTGTGTTTTATAAGGTAGCCAATCAGAGTTCTGACTACCAAATTGGTGTTGTTTTGACCAATCAGTGTCCGTGAAGATGAATAGTTAACCGTAAACGCCCAATGAGAAGAAAGCAACGGTTTTCTTGCTTTGATGTGAATGGATTCTAGAACGGCCAAGTCAAAAGCAGATCTAGCTTTACCAATTACGCGGAAGCGATCGTCCGTATACATTTTGACACTGTCCGGGTTTTCAAGCAAGTGCTGCCCTATGGCAGAGTCACATTGCTTAGTGATGTTTTTAGATTTTGAACCCCGAGGTGGTTGTTTCCTTGTATTAGCTGATGCTTGGCGAATACAGGAAGGACTATGTAGTTTAATTCTGTCAACTTTTTTGATATTGTCTGTTCATCTTTTTGTGGTCATCCATGCCTTATTCCAGGTATCTCTCTCATGAACCAGTCCTTCTCTGTATCCCTTTCTTTCTTTCGCGTTAGAAGCCTAAACCATCTCATTCCCTCTTTATTAAGGAATCCCTTGCAATTGTGCAAGTGCACAGTGCATATTTACAGTAGAAGGAATCAGGGATGTAGGAACAGGGGGGCAATGGGGGCACGTGCCCCTCCAAGATTTTGCAATGAGCAAAAATTTCCCTTTTATCCACTCTTAAATCCAATACGTAGTACAGTGCTCTGCAACTGAAAAAATGCCCTTGTTGTGTCCCTCCTCCAAGTTTGAGATGCTTCCTACGTCCATTTAAGGAATCCAAGTAAAACACTTAGACTTTGCGTCCACGTCATTGTAAAACGAGGAGATACAGCGTGAAAGGTAGTTTCGCAAAGGCACTAGGGAAGTAACGTCTAGATCTGAGAAGCAAAAGACGTGAACAGATGACTGTATAATTAGAAAATGTGATTTTACAATGTTGATGGTTTCAGACGCAATATGGACATCGTTTTGCAGTGTTTCTTAAACTGTGGGTTACATTCCTCAAGTGTTATACAACATTTCCTTGGAGAGCAGGAGAGGGGGGGGAGGGGTTAAAGTTTCCCTTTTGACGAATGTAATGCATGACACCACGTGTGAGCTTGCCTTAGGACAGCACTTTAACTCAAGAGTGTCAACATCGAATAGTGCATTTGTGGTTATGTAGTCCTGGTGGGTTCGTTACTGAAATTCTCAATAAAGGGTATGCTTACCTCCCTTTTTTGTTTATTAACATTATTCAAACGATATATATTCTTCTAAAACTTTTTAACTCGAAGTGGAATTTAATATAGGACTTGAGTTTCTTAATGTTTTTTTCAAAACATTACGTTTTTGAAAGGTTTAATAATGATAGAGGGACGAGATAGTTTGGTTACATAACATAACGGTACGTTAAAGGCTCTGGAAAAACTTACGACCAGGATATTCAAGTATCCCATGTAGAACTTAACTGGGCACCTCACGGTGGTTTTTGTTTTTAAATGTGTTATGTAGTTCGTGAGCAATCGGTAAATTATTGCACCTAGGTGGACGAATTTCTCATTTTGGTGCAAAATTTTCATACCTCCCGAGTCAAACAGCTGTGATAAGCGCGGGTCCAAACATTTCTATTGGTGATGATATTCACTTGCTTTGATCAACTTGTACATCAATAACATACAACGGATTTTGGATGATTAGGTAACCTTTTTGTTATCATAACCTTGAGCGCAAATTACAACCTTTGGGTATAAAACCATTTGGAATGTGAACCAATTTTTTGATTAAAGCGAAACAATTTCTTCAGAACTTTATAATTGCTAGATTTATTGGAAATATAAATCAGAGAAATGTTCCAATGGCACCAATCAATATACCACTGTGTCAACTATAAGCTGCTTTCATTATGTTTATTATGACGATACTTCAAGTTTCCATATTACAAGAGCTACTGTATTTGATATATATAGACATTATATTGTTGATCTTTGTCTCACCCGAAACTATTTAAGATAGAATTATGATGATCCACATGAAAAGGAGCCATGGTGATTGTCACATTATCTAACAACCTTATTCAGTTATAAAGCACATTTTAGCCTGCAATGGACAAACATTGATTTAAGTAAAAAGTTCATTCCAATGCTCCTCTGGCATGGCTTTGCATCTACCATTATGTATCAGGATCTTCATTTTCAAATTATC
>JAAAKL020008303.1:0-16065 GCA_010016065.2 Carybdea cf. marsupialis auct. non (Linnaeus, 1758)
GCATTGCCCCAGGCTTATTTTGAATTGTACATTACCTGTGCACCCCTTTACATTTTGCATTAACTACGCATCTCCTTGCACTTCGTATTACCCTTGGTTTCCCTTTTACTTTCGATTCCCTGCGATTGCCAATGTATTGTGCATTGCCTTTGCTTACGCTTGCACTGCTCGTTGTGTGTGCTTAGCCTTGCACTGCATTTGTCAGTGATTTTCCTGGTATCGTGCTTACCGTTGCATTTTATACTTTCCATTGCATTGCATATAGCCCGCGTTTGCTCTTACATTGCATGTTTTCGGCGTCTCCCCTCCATTGCTCATGGCCCGTGCGTTCCCTTACGTTACCCACTTCTCCTTCTCTTGTATTTGCATTTTGGATGTTTTGTTTTTACCAGGCTCTCATTCGAGCTACTTTTTCCTCACCAGTTTATCCTTGCACTTCTGTTCTCGTTTTAATTTATACCACGTGTTTGTGTTGTTTTCCCTTGACAGTTTACTTTCACAGTGGACGAAAGGATCGCTTGGGGGATGATTACCGTGAAAGATGAAATCTTTGCTGGTGAAGTGGTGGACGACTGGTATAGTTTAAGTGGTAAACAAGGACAGGATAAGGAAGGCATGGTTAACATCATATTTCAGTATCGTGTAAGTAGAATTTTTTCATAGCTGTCGAAAATAGTCGAAATATCTAGAATTTATTGATGTGACTCGCGCGAGTATGATCTCCATTTTTGGGTATTGCTCTAGACACTAGCGGATGTCGCAACTTAATGCGCTTGGGTGGAATATTGTAAGCTAATGTGGCGACTAGAGAAGTAGAGCATGTTATCACCAAGGGTCACCTAGCTCAGTTGGTAGAGCGCACACCGCGAATGAGTGGGTCAGAGTTTTGAATCCCGTTGGTAACATACTTTTCTATATCTCTAGTGCCTATTCAAACATACTGGATTATTATGAATATCGCACTTACGTTACCACAGGAAAGTATTTTGTCTTAGTTAGCGTCTGGAATCTTTTTAAGATAAAACTCAAGTGCCTATCAAGAGTATCAACCTTAATTCAAAAGAGACGTAAACTTGTTGCATTGCTTGTGCTATGGAGGTGCTACAGAGGCACCCATCACCTCACGATCAATCTCGTAAGTTCACCTTTCCAGACAGGATACATAGACATATATCAATCACCAAGGAAGATCTTTTAGGAGCCATGACAGATAGGAAATACTGGAAGGGTGTAGTGAGTTCTATCTCGGCCAAGGCCACAAGGTGATGATGATGATGGAATACACAAGTAGGAAAAGAAAGCCACCTGGGGTGATTGCAATCGGAGAGTTGAAAGCCGTTTTCAATTCTGTGCGATTAACAACAATTTGTTAGTTACTAACACAATGCACAGGCACAAACACTCAAGGCTCACCACATGGATATGCCCTGATGGTGGAACGAAAAATCAAAAAGACGAGTCCTAAATAACCAACTGAAACTTGTGAAGAACTGTCATGTGTGCAACTCTGCTGACATCGACTCTAACTACTTCTTACTCTTAGATAAAGTCAGCCTCACTATGAAAACTACAAAAAGAGGAAAGCTATGCGAGGCGTTTCAACTTTCATAAACTTCAAGACTCAAATGCCAAGAAACTCGAATTCAAAATAGGCGGACGCTTTTTGCTCCCTTTTAACTCTCGAAACTGATGTAGATGAACCTTACGAACACTTTAGAAACATCACATTTTTGAAGTTACAAAGGGTGTTTTAGAATTCAAGAGACATCAATTTGTGGAAGGTATGCCGGCAGATATCATAAAAGCTTGTGAAAACAGAAGAAAGGCCAGACTCAAACTTTTGAAGAACTCGACGTCTCCCCCAACAGATAAGAAGTAAAAGATATTGAATAAAGAGGGAAAATGGTATGTCAAAAGAATTGAAAGTAAAGCTCCTGACCAAAACGTCAAATAATTGGAAGAAGACTCCCTAAAACATGACAGCCGTAATCTTTTCAAGGTGGTTAACGAGCTAGGGGGAAGCCTAAAAATTTTATGTTGATTCATAAGGATTCTAAAAGAATAAACACACTGACCTGATAAATCTTCTACCCTTATGGAAGGAGCACTATGAGAAACAACTTAACACAACATTTGCCAAGTACGAGTCCGTCATTGATTTCCTGAATGACCATCCTACACCTGATGCTGATGGTCCAGATAGTCAACAAAGAAAAGTCCTAAAGGCCATGAAGAAAATGAAAAGAAAAAAAGCGACGGGAAGTGACTAGATAACGTATGAAGTTCTAAAATCTGGTAGTAGAAGTGTGGTCAATGTGATCCTTATAGTTGTTGGATGGAGCCACCCTTCGCCTCCCCCGGAATTTCTTAAAAATGATTGTTTCTCTTAACCACAAAAGCAGTGACAAATTAGTCACGATAAAACTATCTTGTCATTTCCCTCTTTTCGATTCCACGGAAAGTCTTCTTAAGAATCTTGATAAATAAAGTTATAGATAGAATAAATGTAAAATTACAGGTTTAGGCCAGGCATAGGCACTGTGGATGCTATTTTGATTGTTAGGAACTCATCATAAAAGCCAAAGAAAAGAAGGTCTGTTGTAGATTCCTCTTGATCGATTTCAATCAGCTTTTGATACTGTGAGGAGAAAAGCTCTATGGAAAATGCTACGGGCAATAAGAGTAAGCCCTAAAATTGTAAAAAAATTTGAATACATGTATGGCAGCACGACGTTGGAGTGAGGCAGGGGTGTGTGCTGTTTTCACCAGTGTTCAATATATTTCTAGAATTTGTGATGAATTGGATTGCAAGTCTGAAATCAAATTTTTGTCTGGATTCAAAATTTATCAGCTGACACCAGATATGCTGATGATACTACCCTGGTTATGCACGTCTTTGCCGAACTGAAGCCGTCAACTAAAGAATTGGAAATCACTTGCAAGAACTGGGGCCTTAAACTTTACTAAAATAAATGTAATGTCACGAGGAATGAGAAAACGTTTCATTGACACTGTCCCTTATGAAAATGTGAAAGAGTTTGTCTCTTTGTGCTGAGTTGTACCTGACACCTCTGCGGATATGATGAGACGAATCGTTTTGGCCTCATGTGTCTTTGACAGACTGAGAAAGAATGTTTGGAGTAGGAAAGACATAAAGTTGCTTAAAAACAGATTATTTATGCCTCGATTGTGCCTATACCTGCATATGCACGTAAAACATGTATCTTGACAAAAAAAGATGTGCAAAGATTATCTCTTTTGAAAATAACTATCTGAGATCAATGATAGAAAATGCTATCAAGGATAGGGTACGAAGTGAAAATTAGAGATCATCCCTATGTGTGAAAACAAATATTTTGACTATGATTAAGCACAGGAGATTAAACTAGTTTGGTCACGTTGTGAGAAGATAGAAACAGAGCTTTGTGTATAAAGCGTTCAATGACACATGTCCTTGCAAACGTTCCCGTGGTAGATCACCCAAAAGTTCGGCCAATCTGATTTGTGACGAAACAAATACACCACTGTTGACACCGATGAAAGTTGCTCAAGACAGAAAGAGTTGGAAGAGTTATTTGAACATGAGATGCACAAGGATCCCCAAGGTACTGTACTGGTAAGTTAAGTCACAGTAAGTCAGTCAAGTAAACAAAAATGGCCATTCTTAGATCAAATAAGCCTGGTATTTTGATAGTCTAGTCTATAAAGTCATTTTGCTACAGAAACCCATACTGGCCTTCATGAAGGAAGCTATGTTAATTCAATTTCGGGTAGTAAAATTGGGCTAGCTGTAGACTTTATATACAGCTTACTGCAATAGAAATGTCTTGAGAATTATTGGAAATAGAGAATTTTTATATTAGTGTAACATATGTTGGTGAAATACAAATAAAAAATCCTCAATTACTAGAAATTCAGAATGGGTTTGTTTTTTGCAATACATTTTCAAGACAGCAACTGTAAAACGAAGACCAAATGTTTTATAAGACCGGCATAAATTAAGAAGATTTCAAAGTTTCCTTTTAAAATAATTTAATTTTTCAAACTATATCTCACAGAAATGATAAAACACCCAGACCATAACTTTCGCCGGTTTTAACGAGGTTTGGTACTATTTGCAGTCACCAACCAAGACGTTAATTTTGCGAGTCTATTGGTGAAATGGAGAGGTTTCTGATAGAAAATTGTTTTGTCGAGGCAACCTTAGAAATGGTAGAGTATTTGTGGCTCATGCAGACTAAAGGGGTTTTTATTGCCTTGCAAAGCAATGTATTATTCCTATTCCCAAAACTTTAAATTTGGCGAAATGTCTTTACTTTGACAACCCAAATTTACTGCAGAACATAGGGACGTACGTTTTATTGAGTGCGTGATTGTTTTTTAAACAGGGTCTATCAACAAAGTTTGCTTCTGTATAAACTGGTCATACGAAGACTCAAGGATTAGGGATTTAGTAAATGCTTACAGATAAACAAGTCACAATGGACATTGGTGCATTTAAAGTTCATATGGAGTTGAATACGTTGTCCATCGTTACCTGTTTTGATATTAGGGCTCGAGGAATTATGCTGCAACATTTGTTTAGTGATCCTCTAAGCAATACTTTTCATATACCTGCCATCATACTGGCATGAAAATTCACTAACAACATTTAATTCAGTCGATGGAGGATAAATACGTTGCCTTGTAAAAAAACTCGAATCCTGACTGGAGCCCAAAATATAAACGAACAAGTTAAGTAAGCTGGCTCTTAAGCTGTTCAAAAGTTCCCTATGCAAGGGAACTTGAGGTAGACTGGTCACTTATGTTTTAAAACTGTTTCCCGCGCTCAACGTGAAAAGTTTGCTGCTAGTGTATTGGTTCACTATGGCCACCCACATGCAACTTAGTAATCAATGGAAATCCCACCAGGAAAACCAGATCCTTGGACTACCTCAGTAGTAAATTTGCCGCAAACGCAAACTCAGATGCTGATATAATGAAAAAATGGATATGGCTAAGAAAATTTTTAAGGACAAGCACCATCTCTTTTTAAAGCCCAAAATGTGTACATCCAAAAAACTGAGATTTCTGAAAACATATGGTTGATCAGTCTTGCTGTACGGATGTGACATTTCGATACTGTTTACGCAAATGATAGCTCACGTAGAGGCAACAAAAAGAATACTAAGATCCTTAGAAAGATAGAGTAAAAAGGTTAAGGAACTTTTCACAAGAGCCGGAGTTGAAAGAAATCTTCCACACAATAACAAATAGAGAGCTAGAATTCATGGGTCAAGTCTTGAGGAAGAAAGTTGTAAAGAACTTGTCATTGACAACGTAATTCGAAGGAAAGGGGTTAAAGACCGACAACGGGAAAAGTTTTGGACGGCCTAGCAGAAAGTGCGGGCGATATGAAACTGAGCTGCTGCAGCTGGCAAGAGCATTACGTCATTGTGCATGGCACTTAGATAGATAGATTGATTCATTACCGAGTCGGTGCAACTAATGCTTTTAAATAAATACAAACAAGTTTAAATCTGTTGTTCTAAGTAACATGGTCACTGTATTACTAAAGCTCCATGGCAATTGTGATTAATCTTGTATGTCTTATGATTATGTCATCATACCCCCCCTCCCCTACGAAATGCCAATAATTATGTCATAATTAAGCCTACGAGCAAACAAAACAAATCGTTTAAGGAAAGGATAAAAACACTTATAATAAACATGTTTTCGGGCATAAATCGTATTAATTGATTCAATAATAGCTTCTTGCATTAAATTTTTCTTGCCTTTTAAATCCACAAAATCAAGTTCATTTAGTTCACACTATAATGGAACCGGGATCCAGATCTCTTAGCTAGTAAAACCTGAAAAGGTTATATATTAGAGTAATTTCCTACAATTTTATTTCTTATGTACATTATTAATTCAAATTAATGAACATGATAGTATAGAATGATGTCAGCAAATGTAGTTAAAACTGCAGTCACGTTTGAACTATTTATTCAATTCTAGCAGGGAAGCATGACCAAAATACAAAGCGTAAAATTTTAAGTTTCTTTTTGTATTTAAAGTCAATTATAAGAAAGTTAGTTATAATAGGGTACTTTTGAATGGTTTCGAGAAATTCACTTGCGATGCAAGTTCTTCACGTCGGTTGTAGATTGTGATGTTGTGCAGAACGATAATCTTGAGTGCTTCTGGATAGACAACATTGAGAACACTGGGCACATGATTAGACTACAATTAAAATGAAGATTGTGCACTGAAACACTGTAACTCTTCACCAACTTTTTGAAATGTTGTACGGCCAAATTTAGCCTTGAAAATATAGAGTGTAGTTAACACACCAGCAAGAAAACATGGCCGCAATTTCAATAGGTAATGCAGCCAAAACAATGAACTTGTTCACTCTTACTCTGGAAAGATTCAGATTCGTTTTTATTGAAAAGTAGAGAAAATCTGAACATGGCGAGATTTCTCTCTTTGGGATCTCTTGTGCCCATGCCCCTGAACCAAACGATCTTCCGTACATCCCTTGAACTCCGTTTGCCTACTTCTTTCTCAAAGTATCAGCTTCCTTCAAAGGGTATTTAGATGTATTGGACACTATTTGTGTTTTGCGCTTCCGTCATAATCATTCTTGCAGTAGTAGTTTTCCAGAATAGTCTCGGGTTTGACAGATTACAACTGCATAGAGCAATGGTGAAATGGTTAACCAATGGCAAGGGAGAGCTACATGCTATTGCCTCCGCCAGTGTTTTATTCTAATGTGAACCATTCTCCTTCAACCATCGCAAGTAGCCTGAAAGTGTCTCTGACATTCCCATTTCCAGTATTGGGCTGGTTAGAATATTTTTGACCGCCCACTGCACATGGTAGAAGACTGAGACAACGGATCGAATTGTGATCTCATTTACTTGAAAATGGCCGTTTCTTGCCTCTCAGATCCCCCCTTTTGCATCCCTACATGTTTCTGACCCCGCAGAGATACTTTCATACTCCAGTTAGCTTGCAAAGTAAGTGTCCCCTCCCCTCCTTTGTACAACCACGACTGACTGGATTTTCCCGTCGATACGACGTATAAGAGCTCAACTGTTCGATCAGCTGAGCAACCTACTCTGTGAAATAGAGTGAACGTGGCTGAGTAGGCCACAGTCACCTGTACCATTAACGTTTTCTTCAAGCATGTTCAGCTTGACACATGTGTGACAAGGCTGGGCTGTCCAAACACAGGTACCATCCATCCGACGGGCTTCTTGAGTTTCCGTCTCCCCAATTTTCCTATAATGAATTGGTTGGCCCCGTGACTATGGTAAAGAGAAATCGCCAAAGCTTCCCAGCGCTGGAATGGAACCCAGGTCGGTGGTTTTCAAAGCAAGCTTTTAGACCACACGGTCACACGTTCCACATATGAGGAAGTGCAATGTCCCCATTCAGCTAAAATTTACCCCCGTAATCAGTTGGGTTTTTAAAAAGAAGATTCTTAACTATGTCCGCTCTTTCACTTTTTTACAAATGGCCCATCTCGAAAAAATCCCTTTCTGGAATTGATTGCAATAAGTCATTGACGCGTCAGCCGGTGCTTTTATGTTGATAAACTCAGTTGACTATTTGCCTGTCATTCAATTCACAGCATACGAGAATACAACTATCACATCTGATCTTTTTCATGAATTTATAGACATTAAGTCTCTCCAGGTACTGTGTATCCACAAGTGTATTTGGTGAATGACGAGACTACTTCCAACGACTGATTTCAAAGATCAGTGCTGTCAACCCGCCACCATTTTGAACAAATGTGCGTTTTGTTATTTACCGCGGTACCCTGTGCGAATTTCCCAACCATGCTAGACACAAGATGGCTGACTTTCTCAAAGTAAAAACGATAGAGTCTGACGATGAAAACACCCAGTTGTCTAACGATGACAGTGACTCGGACGACGAGGAAAGAACGAAAAAGGTATTCCATATACTGAATTATTGTTGTAATTTTTACTCACATCATTGATTTCAGATTTTAACAATTAGGGGTTGTAAGTTATAAGTCCTGAAGCTTCAAAATGTGTGGTAGCATAGTCACAGTTCTATGCATGTGATCTCAGCGTATGAACCAGTTTAGTATACGGGCCAAAACGTATCAGGGTTTCTCAGGTTGGTGACTACGGTAATTTATATCTACCGTACGTAGATAGAATTCGATTAGTTTGACGTATTAATTGCACAAAAGATACTTTTTGTGCTTAGTAGAGATCTGCTTTTAGAAGATCATTTTGCAGGTATACAATGATAGTGAAGATTAGTACCACTATATATGATGTAGTGTCTAAATTTTAATTAATGAAGAGACATAAACATGTAGTGACATGGACATGAAATTTCCAATATTATGATTTATCTCAAATTATTATGGATTGAGTTTTAGTCCAATTTTCTAAAGGAACTTTTTGAAATATTGATTATATTAGAATGGTGTATTACTAGATAGAATTTTGGAGTTTTTGAAGATGGGAAGTCTGAAGAAGCTTATGGAAAGACCTTTGTTTAAATCCCATGCTTTAGAACAAGAGGCATTAATGTTCTCCTAGAGCATGTATTGTTCTTTGCATGTTTTTTCTTGTGATGCACTCGCATGCTACTTTATTGATGCTGAAGGTAAACAGTCATTTGATTTGAGCCTAACCAAAATATCAGGGCCCAATTGTATACAAGACAATAACTGGAAACAACACCCACTCTTGCATTGTGTCAGGAAGGAAGCATTTTTTAATCCGAGACCAAGGCAGCCTAGATGTACTGCTATGCTAGGACTTGTATAATGTATTGAAAATTGGTAGTGGCTAGAAAAAATCAGAGAGAGGGTATTTTTAAAGTTTACAGGGGCATTGTCCCAAAATGTTCCTCCTCATTGCCCATAGCTACAGCCTTACAATAAGCTTCACACAATTGTGCTGCCGAACCTTAGAAACGGGAAAGCCTTTAAAAACTGGAAATGCTGGTAATCTGTGAATATTTTGTTGAGAAGAAAGAGACAAGAATTATAATATGTGAAAATAAACAGAATAAAGTCAAGCATACCACATTTTATATCACCCTTTCTTTATGGGGTACAGGCATACTGTAAGGTACTCTCCACTCTACATTTTCCCTATGGGTTATCCTTGGGGATATAATTTTTCCTCTGTACCACTCCATGGGGATTGGCAGTGCAAGGAAGTGGCACATATCATGCTTACATTTTTTGCCCCCACTATAGTCATTTGCCCAGTGTACACCTTAGCAAATGAGTCAGTGTATTGTATGTAAATTGTCTTTTGTTTATTATATTGCAAAAGGACTGGGACAAGAACATTTGGATTGTATGATCCATGGAATATGAACCAGCAACTTTTGACAGCATAGCTATGCTGTTTTGTTTATAGTTTTAATAACTCTTATTTGACAGTTATTTGTTTATCAATTTGATCTATATTTGTGGTTTGTTTTCTTTAACCAGATAAAAGTGTCAAAGAAGAAAGAGGAAAGTCAAAAAGTTGGGGTATTTGATAATGGGTTCAAGTTTGACTTTGAAGATAGTTTTAGCAATAATTTATGGACAGTTCCACAGAGCATAAAAAATTATGCACAAGGAAAGGTGAGGATGGCTTATTTAATGCAAAGTTGAACCTCTTATTATTATATTTGTGATATCTTCATTAGCTGTGAGTATTTTATAAGACATGCATGTTTTTTGAACTGCCAAGTGTCCAGGATACAGCAGACCACCATCCAGGTTATGTGGCAGTTTCGTTTTTCACAAGCTTTTTAACTGTACTTACCGTTGCCTATAAGCCAAAATGCCAACATATTTGGGGCAGTTTTACTTGTTAAATTCATGGGTGATAGATTATATTTCTGTGAATTGTATGATCATATAAACTTTAAATTGATATAAATCTCTGTTGTTATACCCACACTTTTCCACTTATAGTATGATTGATTCAAATGGAACACTCCTAAGGTTGTTACATGGAATGAGGGAAGGGATAGGTACTGAGTTTAAATGATCTTTGGTATTACGTTGCTTCCAGGTTGACTTCCAGTCTTCCTCAGTTTGGGCAATATTGTCCATTCATGGCACGGTTATAATTATCCTGTTCCTGGAGACTGTCTCCTTTCTGTCATTCACTTTGATTATTGTTTTTATTATTTGGAAGCTTTTTCTATCTCCAGTGCCACATATTCTTGCAGTTTCACTTTTCTTAACTCCAAGTGAGTGTCCAAGAATGATTTGTGCTTGAACTAGTATAACTTTTTCTTTCTTCAAACTTATTTCAAATGTGTATTATACACAATGTGCATATGTCAAAGCTCGACCCTTGTGGAATAAATGGAATGGAACATTTTGCCCATGCTTTAAAAATTTTCATTCTTTTCACCGAAAACATAAATTTTGGGTGATTTTTGATGAACATTGTAAAGCTTAATGGCACACAACATACATCAAGGGAATGTGACTGTTTCTTGACAGGATATAAAGAAAAGTTGTGTTGAAAATCAACATGAGTTTTAACAGTATGGTAAGAGGTATGATAACTCATCTCATATTTATTTAGTTACCCTTTTAAAATCATGTTTTGACATGACTTATTTTGAATCTACCCTCCAATGTCCAATATCTAGGTAGAGATAGGGAATATTGAAGAAAAAATATCAAGGAAGAGGGAAGAGAAGAAAGTTAAAGTGAGTCTTGTCAGTCTTTGTTCATAATCAATTAGTGCATTTATTTACTTGCCATGCATTTCATATGAGAGGTTTAGGATGGGCCTTGTTGTACAGCAAAGATCATTTGAAGACCAGACTCCCTCCCTAATGCAACAAAGAGTTGTCATTGCACAGGAGCCAATTGCACATACTATCAGAGTAGGGAGAGATGATCTGAGTTAGTTCTTATTGTAACTCTTAAAGCATAAAGCAACATCATTTAATGCACTTTGAGGTTGAATAAATGGTGAAAACTTTTAGCTTGCACAGGCATTTTAGGTTACTGGTAAAATGTGATGATCATTTATACATCTTGTACCAAGTATACCTCTTGTTTTTAAGATCTTCTTTGTATACTGTGATACTTTAGTGTCATTCTATCATATCCTTATCAGAGTGACATTGTAGAACATATTTGATTTTAGTACCCTCCATTGGTATTTTGTTCAAACATAATATATATTTACTTATATATATATATATGTAACTACAATCAGGATGATTATCTGATTATACAAGAGTGCTCGATGCATAAATGCAGAGCAATATATGGAGACAATAGAATAATTTTTTAGCCACCTGTATAAGCCTGCACTTTTTGCATATCTTCCATTGTATACTGTGATTATCATCTTTTTTCTTTTAAGTCCAAGATGTGTTTTGATAGTTCTGTCTCAGTTTCCATGTGTCAGCTATTGGTTATTGAAGGATTTCATGTGGTTTCTGTATCTGTCTTAAATGTACCCCATACCCTCCTGCAATGCCTATGCAGTGTTTTGTGTAATGTCCATGTTTTAGGTAAGTGCTTGCCTATTATTCACAGAAAAGTTTTGGTGATATTCATCTGTACAGTTTTGCTGTAGGAGGGTGGGTAAACCAAGTGATGTTGCATTTCCATATCCTGTGTTTGGATGTTAAAATTGGTTGAGGTTCTTGTCATTATTTGACTTTGCTGTCATGGCCACTTAAGTTTAGTGGTTGTTTGTATTGTGGAGCATAATCATGGAACACCATTTGTATTGAGAGTCATTTGTTGACAGAAATAAGTAGTTGTTCTGTGATAGACAGGGAGGGGCTCAGAAAGGTGGTCTATGTATAAGGGTTCATCATTTGGTGTATGGCAGGGGTAGTATCAGCCTCTCATAAGGTTGAAGGTTACATTAGAGTAGTTTGCCAAAGTGTTGTTGGATGTGACAGTTTATGTTCAAGCCTTGCAAGAGCTTAATAGCTTCTGTAGTGTACTATGGCATTGTACAAGCTTGCCATATATGGGCATGCTTCATGAAAGACGTACGTACATTAGTAACCACGAGGGAGTTGTACAAAAACCCCGAGTGGACATGTAATGTTTGAGTGTAACGAGCAATATAGATCAATAAAACCACTTCGAACGACTCTAAAGCTTCCTTCTTCCTTTTTAATGCCAACCTCCCACTAGTGGTTTTTAATAAGTCTCACCCATGGTCTCGATGCAGTCCAATAGAATCCTGCTTGAAAATTGATGATAATCTACAGAACATGAATAAACCTACTAGCTCACATATTTTACCCCGATTGAAGCTTCTCATCATAACGTCAATCATGCAGTTTAAAATCAATCATGTAGTTTAATTTCCATCTTTCCTCTTTACAGGGGGTTGGACTGCCTTATGGTCAACTGTATCCTTCTTCGCCACTCATCCCTGTATCTCGCCATTTTCATGGTGAGGACACAGGCACGAAGGTCTTCAGTCACGGTCTCATTCCAGGTTTTCCTTGGCCTTCCTCTACTGGATCTGTCTGCTACCTCCACTGTCTGGCACCACTTGATCCATGTCTCACTTCTATGGACATGTCTGAGCCATCTGAGTTGGTTGAGTCATAGCACCTGCATTGAGGTGTGGGACTTTCAGGTGTTGGTACAGAGACTCTGTATCCACCTCATCTTGGGGCTTTATCCCGCATGTCCACCTCAACATCGCACTTTCATTACGTAGCAAGCGGCTGCATTCCTCCTTCCTCACTGCCCAGCAGTCAAAGGTCCCACTATCTTCTTTTTCTCTCATGTATTCATGGTGACCCTCAAGGTTCTATTGTGGGCTCTACACTTTTTCTCAATTTTATTAATGATCTATCAGCTCCTATGCAGTGTCAGCTTGCAATTTATGCTGATGATACTACTAGTTGTAGTAGAGCATCACAAGTGCCCTACTAGTATGAATGGCTTTGTTCTTGAGGAGATGTCATCGTTGAAGCTCCTTGGCATTTCTTTTACTTCAAGGCTGGAATGAGGGCCTTACCTGACTAACCTAGCCAAGTCTGTCTCAAGTAAGGTTGGGACTCTTTTGTGATCTATGATCTGTCTGTCACCTGAAGTTGTGTTATATCTTTAGAAGGTAATGATCAGGCCCTGCATGGAGTATTGTTGTCATCTTTGGGCTGGTGCACCAAGGTGTTACCTCAACAGATTTAACCAGCTCCAAAAACAAATTTTTAATCAAATTTCTATGCTAACAGTTTCTTCTCTAGGACTGCAAAGATCTGGAACTCTCTGTCTTCATACTGCTTTCCTATTACTTAAGATCTTGACACTTTTAAATCTAATGCCAATCGCCATCTTCTTGGAAATTTTTTGTTGTCTTAAATTTCATCTATTTTTCTGTTTACTTTTTCTTTCTACTGCTTTCAAAATACCTCAATACCTTAAAGTGGCAACTCTGCTTGGTATTGAGTGAAGAGGAAGAAGTAAGATCGTATATCAGATATAGAGAGTTGTACTGCCCATGGCTGCTCTGTTTCCTTGGGGTTAGCTGTACTGTGAATCAAAACATTACATTTTAGTTTCTGGACCATAATTAAAACATCTCTGTGTATCACGGAGTGCTAGGGGAGGTAGCAATATGCCACTGTGTTATGATATCAAAAAGTTCAATTTTAGGGGATCATTCCTGTAAACTGTTCTATTTATGTGACAGAAACACTATTACGTTTTTTGTAATGTGCCTCGTAAATACACCAATGACTTACCAAAAACTTCCTTTTCAGAAAAAGGCATTAAGCACAGACAAAGAAGAAGGTATGTATAGCATAGGGTTTATGGTCCTATCTTAAAAGTTAATAGTAGAATGCATTGATGATGCAACCTTCTCCCTTTCACATCATTTCATGTGCATTTATATTGCTGTAACAAATGCTATTGTGACAGCAAAGTGACCTCATGCATGCTTTCTACAATGCCTGGGACTTGCATTGTAGACTATGATTTCCTATTCTTGCTGCCTCAAGGATACAGATGAATTTGATTTGGTAAATTTTATAAAATACAGTCTCCCTGAGAAGTAGTAGATGTTAGTAACACATTTTATATAGAAACTTTTTTTTTCAAATTGTACATAAAATGTATTTTAAGGGTCTGTAATTATGCCAGGCATGATGTGTCAGATTTAGTAAGAATTTTGCATCATGTCAAGGATTATTAAGGGCATTGTTCAGTGAAACAGATTGTTGACATTTAGTGCATGGGATAAAAATATCCAAAGCTATGGGATTATCTTGCCAAAAAGATTTCATACTTTCAACAATACAACCACTGAAAATCAACATATTGCATGCAGTTTGTGATACTATAGTAAGTCAAGAAGTATCAAAGGCATGTTATGGAGGAAGGCAGTGTTTGAGTTTACTTTCTTTTAGCTGTAAGTTTAGCTGTTGTTTATGTGAAGACAGTACATTGCAGAGGCATACATAAATTAGTGTGGTAAAGGGTACATAAAGTGCCCCTTCCTGATAGTGTTTTAAGTAGTTCATTTGTTATTATGAGTTGTAATATTTAATGCTGCATTGTGGCATGTGAAGATTGATAAACATAGGGTGTATCTAGTACTGACTTAAAATAAGTCTACTATTATTTCTAAGATTGCTCTATCGTACCTTTTGTGATCAATAACTGTAGAATGTATAGAGTAAGAAACTGTGAACTTAAAGTGAACTAAGGATTTTCTTTTTGGATTCTTACTTATTTGCTTATTGGAGACAATGGGAGATCGAGGAAAATTGGTTTGTAGCATGAGCAAAATCTATATTAAATTTATGAGAGTACCAATTTTTCGTATTGATTCTATGTGCAATATAGTTTTCAATCATGTCTTCAAGCAGAAAACAATGAACAACATACTAATGGATCAGTTGCTGATTCCGATGAGGAAGATAGCAATGAAGAGAGTGGAAGTGAGGTAACGTTATTTCCATGAAAATCATGTTTTTATGTTCATTGATAAGTCATGTTTTTCCTGCATGTTCATACAGTTTTTTCGGTTTTTTAAGTGCTATTACTTTTAAAGTTGTTTCGCAGTGGTGTCCCAACTTTTTCTCAAAACTCTAAGTCTTTCTATAATTATACGACATCTGCTTGTAGAACATATTGTTCATTATTGAAAATTATGTCTTTCAAGGTGACATATAGAGACTGGATTGGCTATAGGGAGATCAAGATGAAAATAAAGAAAAATCAAAGCAAATGATACGACACTACTATTTGTAATGGTTATATTCATTCTTTGTAAAATGCCTCTTCGTGCTTCAGAAGAACCTCATTTGAGCAGCCATGGAGTTTTGGTGTATAAAAACAAAATGAATAGCACGTAAAATTTGAAAGGAAAGCGTTAAAGATGCTGAGAGGAACAATTCACAAGTCAACAATTCTGGAAGAAAGATCTACAGAACAGTCGTGTCGCGCATGATATTACAATACGGTTCTTTCATGTCAACGATTTTAGCCTCGATCTGGATGCAACCTCGCAAGTATACGTCATCCAAAGTTCCAATGGTAGGGCAAAAAAGGTCAGATGAAGAGCAATCATGCCTAACACAATCAACGTGTCCATTTATTGATGAACTGTGCAGCTTTTTGAAACAACATGGAGTTTCGTACTAAGAATAAGTGAAAACATATCCTGGGTACAAAAGTGAATACATTTAGGTGTAAACAGTAATGTGAATCAGCAATGAAATATAACGTCCGTTAAATGAGGATTCTATAATGCAATGTTTTTTAATCGCTATCTAATACAAATTGTTAATGCTACTAACTTTCCTGTAAAAAGGATGCACTGACTTTCTCAAAAGAACCAGAGAAACTGACTGAAGAAATCAACACTACCTTTCGTATGTAGCCTTGCTATCAAACGGACAATAGAGATAAAAAATATGAGGTTTCTATGGCTTGAAAAGATGTTTTACTGAAAGAAAATAAAGATACTTAACAGAGGGTCTACCATAACCCTACAGATGCAACTATGTGCAAATGTCTGATCTGAAATATGAAAACACAGGAAATCACACGTAGTTTTAGAGACATTT
>JAAAKL020008304.1:0-16064 GCA_010016065.2 Carybdea cf. marsupialis auct. non (Linnaeus, 1758)
CTAACAGACAATCACACTCTGGACGACCGAAATCATCAAGGACACCACACAACTTTGCTGCAGTCAGAGACTCTGTTGTCCGCAGACCGAACAAACCAAGAGCTTGGAATCAACCGGGATACCATGAGGAGCATTTTGACGACGGAGAGGGGTCAGCAGGATGGTGCCACCCCCACACCTCAAATCAATCGCTGGCATGGCTACAGCAGCGTTTCCCTGACCAACTGATCAGCCGCAGGTGTGACCTGCATTGGTCGCTGCGTTCACCGGACTTGAATTCCCAAGATTTTTATCTGTTGGGATACCTTAAGGACAGGGTGTATGGCAACAAGCCCCAGTCCATCCCTGCCCTAAAGGCAGCAATCACAGCAGCCATAAGAGTGATCTCGAGGGGGGGAATAAGGAAGGGTTATTGAGAACTTTGCCCACCGGGTCCAAGTTTGCCTGCGGCGCTGGGGAGCTCATTTGGAGCACTAGTAAAGCAAAGAGTGTTTGTAGTACAGACCTGAACCTTTGGGGATGTCTGCTACATAGACGTGACCTAACGTGACTGAGGTTTTGTATTCATCTAAATAAAATTTCGGAAGATATTTGACTTTTGGTGATGACCATTTTTTTGTGTCATTCTGTATGAGAGCCGTTACTCCAAACCGGAAATGTTTTCCGGTACAAATCTGACTCTTCAATTATGCACATTTCCAAGATCGGCATCACATGAATGCTAAGAGAGTGATTTTCTTTAGTTTCTCATAAATTGATCTATTTCCAATTCTAGTAAACTAACTTAAACGTATTGGTCACATATGTTTCTTATTACTTGTGTTACCATGATCCCTTGCAACATGTTTTGCACCTCCGAGAGGGTTTCGATGAAAGGTACTAACGACGTGTTACATGAAGAATGATGCTTTTCAGTAAACTCCACCCAAGGCATTTTCGTCCTTTCCTTGTTAGGAAGTGACACCTCTACCTTTCTTGAAGTACTTGGAACAAGAAAGGTTTTTAGTGATAAGTTTCAAAACAAATTAGAGAAAATAAGTCACCGGCATGATTTGATCCCGAGACCTAAGCTTTCATGATGCATCCGCTATCAACGAAGTTACGCTGATGTCATACTATCCTCTATTCACCATACTACTTTCCAATCCTCCATCAGTGGAGACCGACATCTAGTTCTACGCAATTTTAGTGACCGCGTTTCGTATGTCATGTGCCACGATCATATTTGGACTACTATCCATGGTCGTGGCCTATTTATCTGTCCAAACGCTATTGCAAGTGTTTTCCCAGGTTCCATTTCCGATGGGGTTGACATTACAACTTTGGTCCATTGTTGTGCTCTGCTGATCGATAGGCCTACAGGAATAGCCTATAAATAATAAGGATAATTGCAAATATGACAAATAAGCAGCTCTCAACCATACCCTGGGCTGGCCTTTGGCAACGCATAACACCAAGAAGTCACCCAAGCAGCGTTAAAAGATAAATCCATTTGTTTGGCTAGTATGGTGATCGCTTCCAGAGTAGTGATTATCTTACGGCAGAGATATACCCCCCTGAAGAGGAATTTGGGAAGCTAGGGTAGAAATAAGATCGAAAGAAGTCTTTGGGAAGATTAGGAATGATAAGGAAGGGAAGGAGCAGATTTAGGGGGGGGAAACAACAGGATCTCTTTTGTGGCACACTCGTTATTGCCATAATCAAGGGAGTGCAGACAAAGCCAATTTATAACTAACAAGCAGATGTGGTAAAGTATCGAGGATTTCGCGTAGTTGTGTTTGAAAAACTTTCATACATTAGAGACGTGAATTTACAGTACTGGGGTAAGATACAAAGTAGTCTGATTTATAGAAGAGAAGTCACGAGACATACCGGTCTATCATTACATGAGACAAAACTGCACCGGTTATAAACCACGGTCAATTTCTAGAGATTACTAGGGTCTGATTATCATATTCTTGCTCCTAAAAAAGATATCTTAGTCTTTTTATGAAGACAGGCAGCGAGTTTGTCATGGGCAAATTTGCTTATTAGGACGTCTGGTAAGAAGAGAACAAAGAATTCTGCATACAAACGGTGGCGGTCCCATGAAACAATAGGACTGCATTGAGAAAATAACGAGCACGATGAAATTACAGTAAATCCGTGTTGAGCACAAATTCCTTTTGCCGGCACAATGCAGGAGAGCGCCTATTGATAGAGACTGCTTCTAAAACTTTAAGGTGAAAAGCAGAGAGAGCCCTGTGTATTATACTGAAACGGTGGTTACTGTATGCCGCAGCGCAAACTCCGTTAAACAAGTGTTTACCTATTGAAGACCTATTTACGATGCTGTTATTGTTGTTTCTCCTGTTTGTGCGACACGAGGAGGGTTTATTTCTGATGATAGCAGGGACATGCTACTTAATTCTGTCTGTAAGGCTCGTCCTACCTACGTATCCATTCCTTTAAGCACTACGTGTTCCCTATTCAGACTAAGATGCATCACTACTAGAAACAGGTAAGTATGACTGTCGATTATTCATCTTTGAAAATTGGACCCACACGTTTCCCGCGATGTGTAGAAGACAATTTCACAAACACTTAAAAATTTACTTATTAATGATTGCAATAATTTGGTATTTGATTGAGGAACATCATATTTGTGAAAAATATATGTTAAAATAAATTACCTAGATTTTTTAACGTAATGGAATTTACATATCTTCATGATACGTTAAGCATCTTGATGATAAGTGAAGCATCGTAGAAGATCTAATGGAGATTCATTAATACAAGAAAATTGAATAGGCTGAGTTGACTCTCCTTTAATCAACCAAAAATGAAGGGCAAACGGAATTAATCTTTGCTTAAAAGGAACAAGGGGTATCTTACCATATGTTCAGGTGTGTTAGTAAAAGGTATTGCTATAGGTGTTATGTACAGCTTGCATATAACAAGGGCAACGTTTCTATTTGTGGATTCTAAGCTGCATGAAAATGAATTTCTTTATAGTTTGTCCTAAGTGAAACTCTGCTGTAAAATTGTCTTATGCCACCATCTGCTATTTGGTATTAACGCACCGTAGGATTAAACTGGTCTATTACGTAAAAGTTGTGTAATTTAACACTCTTCTGGGACACGTACTCAGAAAAAAAAGCGTAGGGCTCTCAGTGTGCTGACGTTTAGGGTTAAGTGATGCAACAATGGTATCTGAATAAAACTGATTAAAGACTTCCACAAGCAACCTTCATGTAAAGAATGTATATAGAAATCTTTAAATAAAAGTTTAAACTCCACTGGTGTTGCCTTAATACTCCCTATATACTGTATTTAATACTGATTCTGGGGTATCGAATTACCATCTGTAGGGATGAGGCTGATTTTTCATTGCAATTTGTACAGCAATATCATGTTCAAATGGCACAAGATGATCATATATCAACAGATTGATCTTTAGACAAATCGTTAGTTGCGCACAACATCCAAGTACATATTTGATGACAAAAACCCTGGAATTCTAAAGTTGAATGACTCCCTCAGTTTGAATCTCATTCAATTTTTAGTGAGGGGAGGGGGTGAGGTAAACGGATCATGGCCCAAAATTTGGTACTAGGAAAGCTTACAGTTTTGTCGATACAAATTATCAAGAGAATGAGAAAATAGGCACCCGAGCCCTCGAGATATTGTGCATCGGCTTTATAAAGCCAGAGCTTTCCCCTCAAACAATCTGCAAGAGATATGCGTTTATCATGGGTGCAGATCGCTGTAAGAATGGTGGGGACAAAGGGATTAGAAATGGATAATTTGACACTTCTAGGCCCCAAACGTGGGGTAAAGCAGCTGTTGTCCCCCATCCTAAAAAGGGAGGGGATGAACGAGTCCCCGTCCCCCCAGAATCTATGTCCATGGCCTTTATGTTAGGATTTCCATTTCCATTTCTTACTTGATAGTGGGTAAGACTTTGTGTTTGCCTTTTATCGATGTTTTCAGTTTTTAGCCGTTGCAGAAAATGGAGACGATAGACTAGTCGTCTGCGTACCTACAGTATCTCCTACGTTCTGGTACGTTCTATAATGACCGTAAGAAAATTGCTTTGTAGTGTCTTACATGAAACGTTGTCCTGAAGGGCTCCCCATGCTCTTTGGATGAGAGTTTCACTTGATTTGATATCTATAGTCTACTTTTCACAGTGAGTTCTGAGCAGCATAAGCTTGCTACGTGAACTATCCTTTGCTAGCAAGCGTTCTAGAGTTTGTATCTCTATAAGAGCATCTCCATTTGTAGATTACGTTGTCTGCTACCAAACCTGGTACCCATTACCTTACCATTGTAGTGATTCAGATATCATGGCATCTTATTGACACATGGCCCCACGTCATGTCAAGGTCTTGTTACAGATGAAACAACTGGACAGAGTTTTCAATTTTAGACTATGTCGTGCCCCCCTCCCCTCAACTCCGCACTTCATTTTGAAAACTGTCGCAACGGTCCTGCGTCGTACAATAAAAAAGTCCTTACTTACCATCCTGTATCCAACACCTTTGTTTATCAGGATTGTACCCTCATACCGTCAAGGTCATGTCGACGTTTCTACTCCACAAGGTTACACACAGCTTGCTGACTTTTGAACGAGAACTTGGAGATAATATAAACACCTCTCCTTTGGATATATTTCTGACGTCAAATACAGAATAATTTGTCTCCCTCCTTTACTGTTCCAAATACTTCTACTTCTTTGTATGTTGTTTGACAGATTACCTTGGTATCATGTACTACAGCCATGTGAACGCTCACAGAGAGGTTATCACGATTTACCATATTATGCTCCTAGCTTAATGAATGCTCGTTGTATGCTGACCATTGTGCACTAGTCAACTTTCTTTGGCAGAAGGTAAAACATAACTTGTTAAATATGGGAGATCCCAGTTGAAACTGTGTTCCTCTCGTTGGTTCTATTTCACCAGTGCGATTGCAATGGCTCACCGTAACTCATTCTCAGGAAAATCCTTCTCTTTGAAGAAGACAGCTTATCGTTTCCCATAATTGTAATCAGTAAGGTACTGTCAATGATTGAAGGATGATTTTTGAGTAACTGATTCATGGCATCGTACCAGGAATTTTTTACATTGCATGATCTGATCATTCTGAATACAGGCTGCCTTCTTGCGATTTGTCCTCGATAGAAATGCTTGCCGTAAATGTTCGAATAGACGCACCGGGGTCTCTTAAAAAATACCCCAAC
The DNA here is from genome assembly GCA_010016065.2 of Carybdea cf. marsupialis auct. non (Linnaeus, 1758). Classification (NCBI taxonomy): domain Eukaryota; kingdom Metazoa; phylum Cnidaria; class Cubozoa; order Carybdeida; family Carybdeidae; genus Carybdea; species Carybdea cf. marsupialis auct. non (Linnaeus, 1758). The sequence goes on from JAAAKL020008304.1 coordinate 5,225, forward strand.
CTCAGCTCCTAGTCCTTGGTGATTCATAAAGTTGCTTTCCAACCTGTACTTTCTCCAAATGTCGTATTATCATCAATTTGATCATAAATGAGCTTGGCCTTTCTCATAATCAATTTACGGGAAACTCGTATCGCAGCGAATTGTTTACTTCCATGTCCGATAAGTCGACTATGATGAGAACATGGGTTCGAGAGAAGCAAGAGCTTTGCTTTCTGACTTTTCCCTTCTCGAATTCATCGTGCATCAACACCAAAATGCCTTGCGGCCGCTTCGTTGCTATGCTTTTCTTTATCACTGATCGTCCAGAATTTCTTTTACTGTGGTGTATGATCTTTTCTCTTTGCCAGCATGCGATCTTGCATTATTTTCAGCCATCATCCACCAGATATCTTGCATTGTGACTGTAACTGACACGTTAACACGATTTCAAACCATTCGATAATTCGAATTTTGAGCGTTTTATCGACAGTGGCTACTACGAAAGGTGTGTTGAGTACGGTCAGTATCGTTCCAGTGAGAACACTATACTACAGTCAAAATCATACTTGGTGACATAAAATGAAAAATGGGGAGCAAACTTAAGTGTTTTTTGACGTTGTTTTTCAAGCTAGCATCAAAACAAAGGTGCCAAATTAAAAAATCATAGTGACCTTTTAGTGTGACAAAAACCGGAATTCTAGTTGGAAGTGTATTAATTTCGTCTTTGCCTTTTTAGCTCTTTGTGCCATTTTAGAGTTCCATAGCTGGTGCCACTACACGCTGGCACATTTCTGATCGTAATTTTATCGGGAAAAGATGCAATTGCATTTTTTTTCTCAATATTAGGTCCAGGATTTCTTTGTTTTCAACCTTGCAACTAAAAGCATGCCTAAATGTTAGGGTAAGTGGGATGGCTCCCAATAACTCTCTTGTTAAAAACCTATTTGCTTCGTGACACGTCCCATACTTTACAGTATGAACTTCTATTTGCTAATCAGAAAGTATTTCAGTGCACTATTAGAGGCCATCATGCCAATAAAATTGAACTTCGGATATGAATGAGAAACTGACATGTAAAAAGATGACAGGGGAGAGGCCCGCAGTTATGAGGAACATGCGATTGGTGTTTAATACGAAAACGAGAACGAGGTAGCTGATCATGTTGCATCAAAGTGTATGCTCTATTGTACTACTTCCTTCAGGATTCTAAAGGAAATATGATCTTTGCAGTTGTAGTGGCAATGCCGAGGCGAAGGATTGGAATTGTTGAGCCAGTAAAGTATGTCGCATAGAGATAAACTAACTGCTGATATTTTGAGTGAGAAACTGCCCATGAAAAAGGAAAAGTATTTAAAGTTGACACTTGATTCTCACTTTTGTCTACCTAGCGTCTATTTTCCTTTTTCTCTGACCCCAGAAGTTAAGTCAAACTTTAGGAAAGTTTGAGACCAGCCGAAACTGTAAAGCAATCGTTGGGTACTTATTTTAGGCTACAAACAAATGAAAGGTTCTTAGACCCGGCATCTTTTTGAGACCGGCGTCTTTTTGAGACCGGTGTCTCCATGACACCGGCATCTTTTTGAGACCGGCATCTTTTTGAGACCGGCGTCTTTTTGAGACTGGCGTCTCCATGAGACCGGCGTCTTTTTAAGACCGGCGTCTTTTTGAGACCATTGTCTAATCGATCGTTTAAGGTAAGAGATGAAAACAGAGTTCACTCAATTTTGTTATGCCAACCTGATTTTTATTATCTCTAGACCAGGAATTTTCCCAGGTAAATAATGATGTCATTTCCAAATTTCATTTTTAGGCATCCTATTTGGTACACAATTAGATTATTTTGATGTAATCTAGGTCCTGAAGAATTTGCCAATCTCTGTTCTTCTTGACAGTTGTCTTTTTTGAATGACCAGTGTCGGAAAATATCTCCATCTACAATACGCTGCTCATTATTAGACCTCTTTCATTAGATGTCACATTGAATACCAAAGACTCAGAGAAAACCCCGTAACTGCTGATCAGTAAAGGAAAGAGGTAAAAGTCTTCATTGCAAATGAATTGCAAATAAAGGAAGTGCAGCAAGACTAGTGGGGGTGGGGGGAGGAGGTCACGCCAATTTTGATGAAACAAAGTCTATCCTTAGATACATATGTGACAAAAGTTTGGCAAAAGTTGGGGGCACATGCCCCCTTGGCTTCACAGTTGCTACGGCCCTGAGAAACAAGTCATCATGGCTAGATTATTGAATGTGTGATTTCTTCCATGCAAGAACTCAAGAAAAGTAACGTCTATACGAAGATAGTCATATCTTTTGTATACATTTCTCTGTACTAAGTTATAGTAACATGCAGATTTTAAAGTGACGGAAACTCCTATCTTAACACATTTACAAGGAAATGAAGTCCACTCTATCTCCAAACTGTACCTCTACAGCCTTGGTTGCAAATGATATAGTTAGTTAGGGCTTGCTAGTATTGACAGAGTGACCTTGTGATAAATGGAGGGCTTGACTGAACTAAGGTCCCGACAGATGAAACTCCTCTTTATATTTATAATTTGATGGCAGTTTTTGCCATAGAACTCCTTTTCAGATAATGGTACTTCACCTTTAGAAATGTAATTGAAAGCAGACAGGTTTGATATCAATAACGCTATGGATGTGATATTCCAGACGGTGAGATGCAAAATTCATATAAAGCACCCAATGTGAAAGACGTCGTATTAACTTGTTGGACTGTTAACTACTGGTCGGGAGGACGGAAACAGTTGTCGGTTATGGATGTTTCATAACAATTATTGGACAATAGATGTAAGAATAACAGTTTTTGTGGTGCCTAACGCAGTTAGGACGAGGAGAGAAGTACCAAGACAACGATAAGTACGTATTAACAGTTAACATATATGGGGATTGAACAAATATATATTCAACTATAGAATACCACGTCTCTGCTAACAAGCAATCACCGAAATATAAAATTTCTTACACAAATTTAGTCAGCTTCAAATCAGCATTTTGTTAACCGTTTTCTCCTTTCCATATTTCGACAATGTTAAACATCTTTTTGTAATGATATAGCCGGAAAATGCAATAAATTAAGCTGATCCTATTATCGGTTTTAAGGAACAGGTGCAGATGTTCTGCTTCCTCTGACGGATCATAGCTGTTAATTTTTGTTGCTAGCCGGACCACCCGCCTCCTCTGTAACGTCAGAGCTACAATCCTGTACGAGTAGAAGTGAAACCTTTACTGCTTTTCTGTGAAAATAGAACAAATCACGCACGACACTTGCCACTTGAAAGGGATGTCTGTTCCTAGTATTATTTGTTTGCTAGACATCTCCGCTAAGCAGCAGGGACGTCTGACATGCAAGTCTCAAAAGTGCTCATTTTCAAAATTACCAAAATTTTGTAACTGGGGAAACTTGCATATTTCATAGTCCAAAATTGCAGCTTATTAGCATGAACTTGAGTCATTCTCACTATTCTCCAGTTTCGTAGAGTAGAATCGATTTGGCAGATATTATACATGATTGCTAATATGGACAATGACATCAGATACAACCGATAGATAAATTGGACACGAGATCATTATCTCATCGCAAATTGAAAACTTCTTTCTTGATTTTAACTAACATGAAGTCACCACTTCATCAATAGCTCTGGCCAACATCATAATGGATTGATGACACGTACAATGACGTCGAATACCAAATGTCCACAACGTCAAAGACTCGCTTTATTAAGACGATATTGTCTTCAATCAACAATCTCATTTTCTTTTCTAATGACAGTCCTTCCCTTTCGCTGACCTTTGCTAACCGCTGCAGAGGGTTGACACGATTCTCCTTTGTATATCTTCGGGGAAACTGTTTGGTATCAAATTAAACCAGGAGTAATAACTGAAATATATTGATGCGAACAATTTAAATCACTTTAGAGGTTGATATAGATATAATTATACCTCTAAATACAGATGGAGATACATGAAAAGATATCGACGTAGATACATATCCGTAGACATATACAAATATTTAACATATTTAGGAAGGATGCTTAAATTACCCGAATCTTGGACTTTAATGAAACATTTCACTTACTGCTGCTCGTTTCGTGGAAGTACTTATTCTTCTTTATAGTTTGAAATGCGGCAAAGGCAACTTATTGACTGCTCTTTCCTTGAATGCGATGTTTCGCCACTCCATCCTGCCATTGTCAGGTGAACTGTCCGCTAAAGCTAGATGCCGACATCAGAAACAGATTGAAAAAGTGCAAATTGAAACGTTGGGGGAGGGGGGAGGTGGAGAGATTTTTTTCAAATTGAAAAACTAAAGACGACGATAATGATAAACACCCATCTTTGGTTCTAATTTCCTGCGTAGCGTCAGTATATCCATCATAACGGTACATATATGAAGTCAGTTAAAGCCCCCGTAAAACAATGGCATGCGTCTGTCGTACGTATTGGTGTAGGAGCGCTTAAAAGTTATGGGGGTGGGGAGGTAGCTCCATCATTTCCATCTACGTACCTCTTTCTCTATTTGTTTCCATCTCCATCTCTATATCCATTTATCTATCGGTCTATCTCTATATTTCTATATCTATTTATATCAATCAATATCTATCAATCTCTACCTATACCTGTGCCCGCCAGTCGTGTACACTCAGTGTACATCTTGCCAGTGAGAGGCTGGCTATCTTGGACTCACGACTTTCGAGGCTAATTGATAGAATTAAGCAGCGCATTCCGTCCTGTATTCCCCAAGTATCAGCTCCTACAAGGAAACAACCACCTCGGGGGTTCTAAAACCGAAAGCACTGCTAAGTAATGTGACTCTAACATAGGGCAGCACTATCTTGAAAATCGAGACTGCGAAGTTGTAGGCGGTTGACCACTTCCATGAACTAGGTAAAGCTAGATCTGCTTTTCGCTTAGCCGTTCTAGAATCCGTCCACATTAAAACAGAGAAATCTGTCTTTTCATTGTGCCTTTTCAATTAACCATTCAGTTCCTCAGAGATTGATTGGTCAAAATAAAACCAATCTGGCACTCAAATATCTGATTGGCTACTTTTAAACCACAGTTGGGCTAACTTACATTAAATTTCTTTTCAATTATCTAGTGGGGATCGAACACAGACCATCAAGGAACTTCACGCACCCAGATGACCAATCAATGGCCGGACCAGTAGACCAATCGGTTCAGTTGCAAAGTCGATAATTTACGGTCTAATTCCCCAACTATCACCACTATCGGGCACACATTTCTGTACTACGGAAAAAAATAAATGGAATCCATCCCTTACGCAGGCGACCACTATTACTGTCGTACAAGAAGAGGTAAACAAAGGGGAAGTGCCACAGACCCCATGCCCTATTGTAGACAGTAACTGCTGCACCCGGCGAGTAACAAAAAATAACACATTAAAATTATATAGTTATCTATTCGATAATCTATTGATGAAGGTATAGTACAATGCAGAATATTCACAAAAAAGAGTCTTTCATAATTCTACTAACATTTACACTACCTTCTGAACTCAATGTACCTTTTTACAACGACTTTCTTTTAAAGGGATACTGCATTGGTAGAACCATCAGCTCCCTACATTTGACACTATGAAAAATTATCGCCTTTTCTTCGTACAAAAATAAATTTATTGACTCAAAAGTGGTTTCCAAATCATTTGCTGATATAATAATTAGCTTTAAGTACTCAAAATCTAGAGTCTAGATATTTAGTTAACAACTAAGGTACTACACTTCGGCCAGACGAATACTTTACAGCACTAGCAGACTTAACTACTTGATCTCCTTTTCTCTGATGGTAGCAATCTGGATTGCAGCGGACAGACATAAGTTGTGAACCAAAATACAGTTTTCTCCACGTACATTTTTATGCCACAAAATTCTGGATGCTCCATAATACGCCACTTCCCTTTAACGAGTATCAACTGTGTGGTATAGATCAGGGTCAACCTTCCCTTTCCGGAAATCCAGGTACATGGAAGGCATGAATAAATGAATCATGCAAGATACCGTTATTCTCGTTACTCTCGAGCCGACGAGGGTATGACGTCAATGTATGGTTGTATATACATACTACAGCATTATCTTCTGAGTGACCGTTTCACTTGCCACAATTTCGATAACTTATATACACAATTCTACCAAAACCAGTCGGGGAACATATCCTTCCAGGCCATACAGTGGCGCTACTCTTGCATTACGGCTGAAAGTATTTATATCCCTTTACAAGGGAACTATACATCACTAACGTCTCACAGTATATCATGCCAGTTACAAATCTCAAATAAAAAGTGCTGCACGCCTCTACAACTCAAATGAACAGTTTTCATCATACAAGTTCACATGACGTAACTCAAGAGTACAAGGAACGATACCAAGGGAAAACAAGACGTGTATGTGTAGAACAGAATTCAATCATCGGCATCCCGTAAGGAATAAACGATTCTGCCAGATACTAACAATATGGTCAAGAATCCTAGGAATTATGGTTTGCAGACATGTCCCTTCAAATCTTTAGTGCAGCGTTATCTTTTTCATTGTCATCTGCCTCTTATGAAAAGTATAGCAAGGTCAGCATTGTCCTTCAAAATCAATCTATTACAAACAAAACCCATCCAAAAGCCTCACATGATCTCTTCTCCAAATTTCAATGTAATACAAGCTAATGACAAAAATAATGTCTTATGAATGAAACTGAAAACAGCCATTTTATGTAAAGAAAAATATTACCTTTAGTTACGGTAAGTTTCTTTCTAGATATAAATACCGAGTAATCTGTACTCTGGTTTTTAAATAAGCTTTGTACTAAAAATTAATTGCGAAGGGGAAGAACCTGGGCCCTGCAGATGTAGTAGTTAAGGCTAGCGTTGGCTAGTTCCAATTCTACTAGAGGCAGCCGAACGTGCAGTTAAGGTATCTACTTTAATGAGGTGACTTAGAGGAAGAGGCATGATCTTAAGAACACGATCACCAGCAGTAGGTACGATTAGGAAATGAATACAAAGCCGATGCTCTTTCTGACTATCCCTACCATCAATTATTGCAATACGACCTGCAAGTCCAATATATACTAAGAGCACCTGAAAGAGGTTCAATGGCGAAGACATCGTTCTTGACAAAGGTAAGGTTGACTAAAAGAAATGCCCGCTACATACTGGAGGCCATTATGACCTGACAATATTTCCCACAGGAACGAGCCTTCTTTTCCTTTCTGGAAACAATCTACCATATACTTAAGATAACTCCTGAATAAATCATATCCAAATAGATTGATATCAGCGAACGATAGACCATATGGTCATCAATTATCCGGCCAAACGATTATTCAGATGTAATCAATTGATACCCAAACAACCTTGTATATTATGTGGCACGTGCCAGATATCGGCGTGGACTAGTCTTCGAGTGAAGTTCCATCAAGATTCTTAGTGTTTGCTAAGAATATAGTAGTCCACAAACCTTGTAAGTAAAACCAAATGGGGCTAAAGCATCAATATGCAGTAAAAAATTCGCAGATTATTCAGTTCAGATTATCAGCTATCCATGGATCAAAATAACTTCAGATAAACGGGCATTAATTGAATTCTGAGTGTATACACCTTGATGTTTAACATGACAATGATACAGATCCTTATCCAAGAATATTTCAATGATTTCTGATATCACGTAGAGTGGCTGTATAGCGGAAAATTCACTATTTAACTGTTCTTCCCTATTCAGCAAAGCTCGGGGCTAGAATCTGCAACTGGAGTTTCCATTACACTTAATTCGATGTTCGATGCTTTTAATGTAATCTATCTTTGAGTGAACAATACCTCATTGCACTTTACAACAATTAGAGAATCTATTCCGAGTGACCATAGGTCATAGGAAATAATTAATTTTATGTAACGTAAGATTCATTACTCCTCTTATTACTCATTCTGTTTTGGCAGTTAAATATAAGTAAACAGCAAATAATAATGCTAAAATGAGAAGTTCATATTTTTCAATGTTTATATCGGAGGCCATGTTGAGTCACGGTGAAACAAGGACGTCACACGTTTGGGTTGTAGTGTTAAGGAAAGAAAGCGAGAAAGAAAGTAAAAATCAAAGAAAGGTACTAATAAATAGTTCAAGAAAGAAAGAATTGCAGAATGTAGCACTGGTAGAGTCACGAGGCAAATGGAGTCGATGCAGTCTCCATGCATCGCAAATAAAACTATACAATTCATTATACTCACTCTATCGTTACCGGAATAGAGAAAATTGCACTTATTCTTCCACAACAAAGAAAAAGGTATTTCTATCTACCTTGAATGAAGTTGCAACACCTTCATACATACTCATCTCTTCACACTAACCCCTGTTACCCTAAACAATGCCAACACAACCTACATCTCGATTTACGGATTTATATGCAGCTAAAATTATTGGAAGAGAAGTTGGTTCAAGTGTTGAACACGCATTGCCATCTCAAAGCCACATATGAACTTCAGGTAGCATCATTCACAGTTTCAGGTTGACAGCTGAAGTTTCAAGCTGTAACCAGTAAATTAATAGTAATGCTTAGAACGAAAATAAATAACTCCTCAAGTTCGGAAAATACAAGTCCAATGTTACTAACAACCACAAAAATATTCGCCTTCAGATCGACCGCCACGGCTGTATAGGAGCATATTAATAGTGATATTGATACAATATTGCAATATTGGTATTTAACACAACGGATTTTATCTTTACCGAGTTATCGCGCAACCCGTAATACATTTTATAATATCAGTGGTAGAATCTCTTACAGAGGTAATTTTGTTCATTTTCTTTTATATAGCCAAATAGACTGTAGTAACCAACTAAGCCATCTTTACATTCCAGGCTTGTTTTGTAACATCCTACGTATTTGCTTAGTCGTGTTAAGGTCTCCAAAAGCCTACAAAAGAGAAATGAGCATGAATTAGAAACAGACCAAATGCTCCTATATTCTAAAATTGTTATAGAGAAGAGAAGAGAGGACTTGAAAAATAAAGATTGAAGAGATACTAGCGAAAGTGTCAATGTCACCACCGGGAATCGAACCTGGGAACCACGCATTCGTGTCGTGCTGCTCCACCAACTGAGCTATGGTGGCCCGATGATAACACAGTTCACTTCTCTCTAGTCGCCACATCAGTTCTTGATACTCCATCGGTGGACATCGCATCCAGCTCTACGCAATTTTGGAAACCAGACTCTGTGTCATTTGACTTGACCATGGAAGGACTGCCAGCCTCCTGGATTCGAATACCAGTGATATTTTTACTTTTCTCTAGTACCTCTTCAAACTTGATACTTTTAAATTGTTAAATATACAACACATCACCAACCTTACTTTCATTGTTGGTAGCCTGCGAATTATTAATGCCTCGGTTTGCAGCAAGTTGATGGTACGAGAAAGGTCAGGCTTCCCTTGCTTTGTTGCAGGTATTAATAAAGTAATTACACCAGAATATGTTTTTCATCACGAACAAATGGTTGACCTAGAACTGCGTACAGTAGTGCCTTACATTATACAAAGGAATGAAAAGGCGCGTCGTATAAAGATTGTGCATGCTCAGTAGGGCTGATAATGGTTAGTGGTATTCCACTTTCACAAAATTTCGCCACGATTCATTTAAAATGTGAAAAATCAACAGTCATACTGACATTTACGGGTGAGGCGTGATACTTGTAGGGTATGAGATGGCAACTAACATTGATTTGAAAATAAGCAAAAAAGGGAATAGCATGTATGACAACATTAAATATAATAATGAAAAACAAAGACGGCAACGAAGGTCATGATAATGAAAGTCATGATGACGATGATAACGATAAAGATTACGATAATAACGAAGGTTATAATGACAAGGAAGCTGATGGTGGCAATGAAGAGGGCGATAATGGTGATGATTACGATGGCAGTGATAATCATAAAGATGATTACGATGGCAATGATAATCATAAAGATGATTACGATGGCAGTGATAATCATAAAGATGATTACGATGGCAGTGACGATCATAACGATGACGATGCGGGTAATGATGAAGAGAGGTGGACAACAACGAAAGAAACCAAACAAAGGGGGAAACGCTAGATAAATGAAGGTTTAATCTGGAACATGAAGAAGGTAAGCAGTACGATCGAATTCCCATTGTGCCACTTATTCATGCAAATATCTCATCGCTCACCATCAGTAAGCAAATAATTCATACACTAAACAACTTACAGTTGTCCTAAATGTTTCCCTCGGTAATTTTTGTCCACAACAATATCTTCAACTCGTCCACGCTGCGACGAAAGGAAAAAATTTTGACAAAAGTTGATGGAAAATGATCGGGGGATCGAGAGAACCCATAATATAGATAATTGTTTTTACTATAGAAAATAAAAATAGGATGCGTTTCTTTGTCCGACGCAACATCAGTAACAGAAGGCATGTTTAGGATGCAAACTTGGCCGGGAATACAACTGTGCGCATGACATCACATCGGTACTTATCTTAGTTTCACTCCCGCTCTAGTTTCTGCGAGATGTTAATAGTTTTTCTAGACAAATGCACAGAGCGCGAGCTCGGGCATGGTTTCATATGGATCTCTTTAACTACTTTGTTGCAAACTTGTTTACCCAATTGCTACGGTTCAGCTTCGACGCTCTGTTCTGCATTGACGAGCCCAATTCTGTTTATAGATGGAGTATATATACGCAAGCCTTTTTTACCAAAGGTATACGTATACGTATGACTGCTTGTGTGTCTGCCTGAGTACTTATATATATACTAGTGTTGTAACTGGAATTCCTACAGTGCTTACGTAAAAGAAACCGTTTGCCCTCTAGG
>JAAAKL020008305.1:0-16063 GCA_010016065.2 Carybdea cf. marsupialis auct. non (Linnaeus, 1758)
CATCCTTATCATCATCATCATCATCATCATCATCATCATCATCATCATCATCATCATTATAATCATCATCATGATCATCGTCATCGTCATCATCGTCATTATCATCATCATCATCACCATCATCATCATCATCATCATCATCATCGTCATCATTATCATTGTCGTATCCTTATCATTGTCATCGCCTTGCATGAATGGTTAGAATGGCTATTATCTGTGTCTTAAGGCATCTAGCAAGCTTCAACGTTTAGGCAACCCTGAGATTTGTGCAGCTGAAGCTGAAAAGATGTTGGAAGATGAAGGAAGAGGTTGATAGAAATGAGAGAAGGAGTTATTCTTATTCATCAATGTAAGCTGGCCGGAATTTCCAGATTGCTCTCTCACAATATACATATAAACAAACAGAAATATGAACTAACAACATACAATAGTTATGATATATTAAGAAGTAGCACACTGTAGCCTGGGTTGGCATGAGAACAGGGTTTTATATGTTTTTGTATATAGCATACTTTCTTAAAGCCACTCAATACAATGATATGACACGCTAGTTCATTTTATTTTACCCCGAATCACGACGTGTTTTGCGTGTTACTGTTTCACTTGAAAAATTGACTTATAATGGTACCTGTTTTCTGGTGTATATATTTGCAACCACTTTGTATGGTAGGATAGCTTTGGCTGGAGGGTATTGCACAGTATACTTTGTTTATCCCAGTGCGTCCTACAGTGTCATGTGCATCCTTTTATCGTATTTTTTTTCTTATTTGTCCATCGCTAAAACTTTACCGCATGCACTACGCTTCCTGATATAGGTTTTTGGTAAGGGTTTCCAGCTATAACGATGCATAGTATTAAGGATGTAGATCCTGTATGGCGTTGTGACCAACTTATCATCCAAGCTAGCAAATGATAAACGAAGAAAACAGAAACATTGTGTTGCTGGCCGATGTTTCTGAAGTCACCTGGAATCTGATCCCTATTCTCCAAGTTGCCCTGCTGAAAGAAGGACACCCCCCACACACACACACACACATGTTGATGCCCAGATGCGTTGACCGTTGAATCCGAAATTTTGTTGTGAAATTGATACACGTTGCAGTGACTCTATTGTGCCGCTAGCACTCCTCGTCAGAGTGCTGTTTCGCCCCACGTACCTTTGAGGTACATATGTCTGCGCCAGAGAGCGTTATGGAGAAGTGATATTGGGAGTTGGTTGTGCATTGCGCATATGATTGCAATTGGTCCATGGGTTTGTAATACGGTCCGATCGCTTCGCCTATCTTCAAAAGGCGCATCGACTAATAACAAGAGGAACCACTTTTAAGCTTTTGGAAACCATTACTCTTTTACACCCGTTTGTACTCCTCCATCAACCTTACGAGGATGGAAGATGTAAGAGATTCAAAATGGCGTCACTAGATATATAAGGACAGCCACAATTTTCTACTAATTTTTAATAAAGTGAAGTTAGGAAGTAATATTTGGAGCCGATGCTAATGATTCATAGATTTCCCTCAATGCATATATGCTTGCTTACTTGTGATTTGCACATCCCCCCTTTCCAAACCATTTCTGTAATTGCACATTATAGAGTAAGTCAAGATCAGTCTTCGTTTGGCATGGTAGTTAGATAGTGCACTTATGAAGGTCATTGTAGCTTCCTGTTTTATTTCATAACATAGAGGTATCTTTTTCTGTTGCATGTTCGAAGCGTCTTTCCTCGCACAAAGTTTGGGATTCCTGCAAACTGCCATGCACTACACATGGATTATCTTTGTTATCCTTTGGGAATTCTTAAGGGAAAATAAGTTTTTCTTGAGTTGTCCCTTAAACGATGCGAAAGATAAGTCGTGTTTGCCATCCGAAGATCTTGGTGATCAAGATAGAAATTCGGTTAAGGTGGAAACCAAGTCAGGTGAGCCAAAGTTTTCCTGTGGCTCTTACGCGACTCACCATTTTTGCAACGAGCGTCATTGTTTGTTTTTTCATCCACTCAATACAGACAGCTTTCACCGTGAAATATTTGTATCTAGAGGGTCCTTTTGAAGGTTTTTTTGTTCCCAATTATTGGGGTCACAGTTATGAATACATAGTGCTGAATGTTATGTATAGTTTTTCAAGATTCCAGAGAAATAGAAAGTTCACTTCTGGGATTCGTATCTTGATTAAATATTGTCTCGGAGTTTTGCTCTACCAGATTAGGTATGGTGACCCCGATGATAACATACCCAGTTTCTCACGTCACTACGTTAGCCTTAGTAGTTCCCAATCCTAATTATGGAGACCATCCTATGCGTGCCATGTGAGGACTTTAATTCGACCCATCAGCCAGTTTAATTTTTATTAAAAAATTACAAAGAATTAATCTAGCAGAGAGGTTTGAAGTAATAAATAAGCATTCGAAAGATACGAGAGCAATTAAAATTTATGAGTCCTGGTGGTGATGTTGAAACTAGAGAGTTAGAGCTAGCTCATGGATCATAAGTTCGAATTTCGTTGGTGCCATGTCTCTGCTTGTCCATTATCTTTTCAATACTGATAGTATCAAATCATCTCCACTCTATAGTATACGTCTATATCTCCTGTTATTAGAGAGAGATTTTTGCTAGATATTGTTTGGCTAAATGTGACCATGGTCAAAAATGTGCGCAACACCACACTTCGTAAGAGATGTTTAGATTTCTTTAGTGATAAGCTTTCATGAACGTTTATGAAGGCACCAGTTTTCCCTTGAGAACAGTTTTTGATAATGAATGGGGGTGGAGTTTAGGCTAAACGATTTTAGTACCTGCCTAATTCTAGTCCAGGAGCTAAGGACGCCCTTTCTGACTACGTCTGGTTCATCTGTATTAAGGGAGTGTAAGAGCCACAGGAAACGGGTAACAACGAATCAACAGAGGAGTGTAAGTGGCCACCTGTTTTACCACGCCCTCGCTTTTGGCTGATGATAGTGAATTGTTAGGACAGAAAGACTGGAAAAGTCCTTGTTGTTTGTGACCTGCTGTCACTTTTCTCACCCTTGTAGCGTCTGAGGTTGGAGAAGAACTTAGAAAGTTAATACTAAAGTTATACAACGATCATTTATCTCGCGATGGGAAGGTGAGCACATTCTCTATCTCATTATTGCGTGAAACTGAGGTTCGCAACTATTTTTTTTGTTACAGTCAGATCTAGCGATGTTAGTGCTGCTTTGATAATCCTAGTACAGGAAACTAATGCAGAAAACAATGATCCCTGGAAAGACTTGCTTCTGTGCACATTGAATGCGAGAGCAATACGTCGTCAATCAGCTAGTTTCATGGGAACGCTTCCGACACAATCACGTTGTCTGCACTGTTTTGTGCAATGTGTTTTTGTGTACGGTTTTGTGGACAATCGCTTTGTCCGCACTATTTGCATTGTTCTGCGACATAAAGTCATAGATTGACGGAAGAAACAGTGGTGTAGGGTTTTTGAAAAATCCAAATTGTGTATCTTCATCCTCTTTCCTCTGCCTGAAAATGTTTCTGTTATTTGCGTCTTCCTTTGTTACGACGTAGCAGAATGCAAGGTTAAAGCTAGATTAGCACAGTGCCAATGGTTTTGTACTGTCATCAAACCGTAGAGAGGCCAGTTAAATCTGACTGGTTTCCTGTATGTAAATCTAACCAGAATCACCTTGTTCTTTTTGCTGAAAAACTGGTGTCATTATTCTACCATGTTTCCACTTTTAAGTATTGATAATCAACTTTTTACTTTCGGTTAACTTGAGTTTTAGAGAGGTAAGTATTAAGTTTGCTAATGGTAGGCGGGGAGAGGGGGTTGGGGAAGAGCAGCAAGAGTTATACGCTAGTTATTTATACATAAAGTGGCTTAAGTTGCGTAACATTTAAAGATAATATGTGTCAAATATTATTTCAGAAGTTGTTATCTGTAGAGCATACATTGTAGAATAGTGTAGAAGTATAGTATAGAAAACTTTCAATGTAATCCGCGTAAATTCTATGTTTAGGAAATTATTAAATGCCATACTGAATTTTAGATTATCAACCATCTTTGTGTACTAGCTGCTCCGAATTTTCTTGTCATAGCCAATGACTTTAAGGGATCTGAAATGATACTAAGTATAAACTTTCTCCGAGAACTTTTGATTTCTTGAAATTTTTGTGGAGTAATCGACTCAAGATAAACAAACTCGCTCATTCCTTATATCTCTTACATGCCTCCCCCGCCTTTTTCAATGGTGCCTATGTCACCATCTTACAGGATACAAAAAGTTTAGAACGTGTTGTTTAAAATTAAGGAAACATAGTACCTTACTTAGACATCGTTTTCCCAATTGGTCACCGACATTTCGACCAAATTTTCTGATTCAAAATTCTTGGTAATGGTTGCGGAAGCTTTAGGGTACACACGGTATACATTTTCAAATTTAAGGAAGAATTGCGTGAATTGGTCTTTTCCACTGATCTCTAAAAAAGACTGGATCAAGCTTCCCATTGTTTCCAACAGCGAAAAAGTGTAGTCACGAGTACTGGCCCCCTTGAGTTAAAATAGCGCGGGAAGGTCCACCATGTTACTTAGCATTGTTTATAGGCTTTGTTTGATGGGGACTAAAATGGCGTCTAACGACTGACCTCACTTTGAGAGGGAAGATACTCATTCCAGTGTTTTCTAGAGATCAGTGGTCATTTTTATTGACTGTTGAGTTATGTTACTTTCTTGTTGCTTTCTAGAAAGTAGATTATCAAGGTATCAGTAAAAGTGAAAAATTCAAGGAGTATGTTAGACACACTAACGAACTGCATCGTGTTCAGCTGGAAGGCATAACATGGTCGGAAAAAGTGGCTTTTTTTATCAATGTCTACAATGCATTGGTTATTCATGCCTTTGTGACTGTAGGGCCGCCTGTTAATTTGTGGCAGAGGTACAAGGTAAGGTTTTGTCTTCACTAAGAATTGCTCGTTTACTTAGGGATTCGAGAACTATTTGTATTTGCTGTCATGATGCCAACTATGACTGTATTTTTTCAACGGTATTTAAATTCTTAACAAAATATGTTATGCCTTAACTTCTACGATTCGAAATCCACATTTGATAAATTTTTTTTTATAGCATGTAACATCTTTGTTGGTGGATCAAGTCCCTCTTTCTGTTCCAGTGCTTTAGACCTTATGCCCAGGCATTTAACTTGCTGGGAATGAGACGACCCTTTTGCGTTTTTTTAACTTTTTGGTCGTTTTACGGCTGTACAGAGGGCTTTTTTCTCAAATTACACTTTGCAGCATCTATGTAATTCAGATATTCCACCTTTTGAATTATCAATCCATCTTATTAAATGTTTAAATGTGGGAACTCGTATGATTTCTTTCTTTCCCAATGTCTACCCTCACATGGTTTATGTGACGTTTACATTGACGTAAAAGTAAACCCTGTCAATATTGAACCCTTAAGTAAAATACATCGGAATCCACTTATCTATTTATTTTTATCATTACTAATTATTATTATTATCATCATTATTACAAAATTTTATGCTACCACTACACATTTCAATTGGAGATGGGACAGGATGATAAAGTTTGACAAATGTTCATACGCTGTGCGGTGGGAAAGTGTGACGTCACGATTTTGAACATTTTTGAATTTAGGGGAAAAAACTCGATGTTCATGTTACCCTATTAGTGAGAACGTCAATGGCCAAAATTGAGAGTGATGCGTATTCCCAACAGGGAGATATCAGGTTTCAAATTTTTGAATCTCTCTAACAAAACTCTATTATTTAATGCTGGTTCCTAACTTAAGGAACCAAGGAATATAAACAGAGTTTTAACCAGAGATCTTTTAAATTCAAACGCCTCCAGTTTAAACACTATATACACTACCGGTCTGCTACTTTGTGAAGTACAAGCTTGCCTTTCAATGTCTAGTGTCAGATTGTACTATTTCTAAAACTTTTGATTTGTGACGTCATCACTTTCCCTCCGCATTGATATGAAGTACAGAACATAACAAGTTTTGTTAGGTATTTAGTTTCTATTTGTAGCCTTTGCAAGCGTTCTATGTTCCGTTAGTGCTTCCTTGCTTTCTTTTTATTGTATCATAATCATTTTTCTTTCAGTTCTTCAATGTCGTTAGCTACATTATTGGTGGTTATGTCTACTCATTGAACGAAATTGAGAATGGTGTCCTTCGCTCTAATAGAAAAGCAATCGGAGCTTTCAGGAAACCATTTCAGAAAGGAGACCCAAGGCTAGCAGTATCTCTGGCTGAACCAGAACCAAGAGTTCATTTTGCTCTTGTTTGTGGCGCCAAAAGTTGTCCGCCTATCAAAACATATTCAGCTTCGGTAGGAAATTGTTATTTTGTGTTAATAATTTCGTTACATAGTTAGAAGGGTTTTCTTGTGTTGACATAGATATTTACTACACATCTCCTTCACCTTCTCGCTCTTTCCTGTTCCTATTCTTCTTTAACACTGCAATCATTATCATTTTCAATGATCCTTCCTTTCACCTCTATCATCGCCTTTCCCTTTTTCACACGGAGTTCACTCTTCTTTCAGGACTTTTTCTTGACATGAACGGGAGACAGCCTTTTGCCTCCTTTAGAGCTCCTTTAGAGCTTTGTTGTAGCACTGAATAATTGAATTCAAGAATATTACTGGGGTTTTCATATGGTGACAACTTGTGAAAGCCCATAACCAAAAACTGTCACGTCTATTTTACGAGAGGTCGTCATCAAAATTTAAGGAGAACAGTGTTTGACGATAGTGCATAAAATAGGATCTGTACAATTCGTCCTGAATTGCCACCTCGTACGTTCTTGCTCTAGTAGACTTTTCGCCAGCGTAAGGGGGACGTTTTCTTCCTTTCCTTATCATTATAATTGCGTTTGTGTAAGATTGTTCATTTTATCGTATTGCTCGTGATTGGTTATCGTCAGTTTGGCCAGATGTTACCAGTTCCTCAAGTTCCCGTTTCCGTTTTACATACATCAGGAACATTTGCCGCCTCTTTGCGATATTAACTGTCTGCTCATTTCACCTTGTTTAACCATGTCAGCATTCGTAACTTTCTCCAGCAATGGAATCTTGTTGATCCGTCTGAGAAAGCACATTTCCATTGCCTACAAATTATTTATCCCGTGCGACACCGAAACGAACATCAGAAATAATAGCAATTTTACCATTTGTCCAGCCAGGACCGAGTATTATCTCTGGCTGTTTATATCGTCTGCTTGAAGGAAAATAGGTACTGGAACGTTAAGTAGTAGTGTTTGTAAGTTAAATTAAACGTTGGGTTTTAAGAGATTTCTTTATTTGCACAATTAAGCGGAGAGGTAGTAAAAGAAACACCTATATGCTGCAACTAGATCTTAGTGGTTCACATTGCGGCCACTTCAGTAGTAGAAAACGGATGATGTTTGCCGTTGTGTTTAGTAACGTAAGAGAAGACCCAAATAACTCAATATCACCAATTAAAAGTGCGATCTCGTGTAAGTTGAAAATGTCGTTGGCTGTTCATTCTCACTAAATTTCTCAATAATATCCGCAACTTTTAACTTCACTGTGTAGAATGTGGATCATGAATTGGATTTGGCGGCAGAATCTTTTCTGGAAAGTGACGATGGTTGCCAAGTTGACGTTAAAAAGAAAGAGGTAGGAACAAACCAGTGTACCATGGGTTTTTGTTTGTGCATGCTATACTTACTACATAATAATTAGTTTTTGTTAATTTTCGTTACTGTTTGTCTGTAGAAACAAACCTTTATCTTGTCTTATCATGTCATTAACTACTCATCCTACAAGGAGCCAAAAGTAATATTTAAAAGTAAATTACTCCTATCATAATAAGAGAGAGTAACGGTTAATTCAGTGTTTATTTTATACCCAGTATGAAGTTAAACAAGACATCGAACGGGAAGTTAGGCCTTAAAGAAAGATCCAGGGCTTATTCGAAAAATAAGTATCCACGTACGTATATATCCATACACGTGCCGTGTTATTTACACTTTACCGTGTGGGGTTACCTAAACCTGTTGGATATTTTTTACACGCATTAGGGAGTTTCCGCAACAGATGACGATCCACCAGACGACGACGAGATTAGACACAGAAGCTTGGGCACTAGTTGACGACCTATCGTCTGCTAAATTGTGCTTTCACAAGCCGTCGAGCGCGCTGTCCATTATTTGTTGTTTGAAGATCAAGGTGTAAAAGGATATCTGTGGGAAGGTCGGAAGATGTTATTTGGAGAAATATAGGGTGGTTTGTTGCTGGTTTACGATGCCGGTTTTATCACTTTGCCATCTTTATGTTACACGTTCCATATCGAATTTTGTTATACCGTATTGAAATTGCGAGAAATTCGACTTGGAAGAACTGTCAAACAGCGAGTGTACTGTTGGATCGTTTCAAGAGGGAGGACATAGCCAGACTATCTGAGACATTAACGATCCCAGGGGGGAATGACCTAAATAAAGCATGCGCATTAGCGCTAGTCCCATTCATTTATCTTTAATCTGGTCGTCGTCTAGTGGCTCGTCATGTGTTGCGAAAACTCCCTATTATGTTTGCCTGGCCCAGTCTATTTGGTTCCCCATGGTTTACGCTAATATGAGTTGCTTCAAGAATCAATCTCTGTGTATGTAAAACGTCAAGAAACTTTAAAAACTGCCCAAATACAAACAGCAATGTACGAAATGTGAACTGTGAATTGTCTTGATTTTACATATTGTTCTGGATTTTTTTCGGTTATTGAATACCTCAAGTGAATACTATTTTTGTATGAAATGCATGTAAGAACTTGGGTGTCTATCTCCATTCTTACTTCAGGTAAAATTGAGTCAGATCTTAAAATGGTATAGGGAGGACTTCGGTAAGACCAGCGAGGAGGTAAGTTGTCGTTCCTTCTTCAACTTCTATTACATGAAAAGCGAGCCCTTTAGACCTATCCTTAGGCTAATGAGTGTATTTGATGTGTAGTACATCGATCATAGTTCTTTGAATAAGCAATGAAGGAGGATCCATTGTTGCGAGAAGATGCCCTTCATCAGTAACAACATGCACCAGTGTTCAAGTATGGACGAAGCCTGCAACTGATATATATTTTTGAATTTGGGATTTGAAGTACTGGCATTGATGTTTTTGTACTGATGTAGGTGGCAGAAATGTGGCACATACTGTTTTTTTGTATCTTAACTAAATTCTTGAGAAAGTGAGTATCCTGTTCAAGACAATCAACTCCGAAGTTACTGCAGGAGGTACACTTTTTCCGTTGTCTTCTTGACTCTAATCAAATTCTTGAGATCATTTAGTAGGCTCAGGAAAGTGATTAATTTTTTTACAGCTTCGGAGAGCTTATTTTCTAATTGCAATAATAAGGTACTCTTCGGTGTCTAACAGTAAGGGAGGTACATAGGCGAGTAGGGAGTTTATATAGATTTCCGAGAAGCGGTTACACGAATAGATGACTTTAAATCGACAATTCATTAAATTTAGTCGATTGATTTATAAGGTAGGTAATCATAATTATATACAACACCAAAGTTCAGGGTTATTTTCCAAGATTTTGTGTTATTTTCTTGATCAGTTCTGGTAGTGTCAGAATCATACACACATACTACATGTATTTGAAAACTAATGTTTCGAGAGAGAAAGTGTAAAATTCGAAATACTACAATACATGACAACTCTATAACTTTCATAAAAATGGGAAAGCGGCAATTAATTGCGGAGTACGACCTTCACTTAAGTTCCGCGAGGTGGGGCTATAATAGAATGATATTTAGCATAAAAGTTTTCAAATCTTGAAGTTTGTTCCATCCCATGACAATTGAGCAAAGAAGAACAGTCTGACCAATTTCACCTTGTTTATCAT
Source organism: Carybdea cf. marsupialis auct. non (Linnaeus, 1758) (assembly GCA_010016065.2). Taxonomy (NCBI): domain Eukaryota; kingdom Metazoa; phylum Cnidaria; class Cubozoa; order Carybdeida; family Carybdeidae; genus Carybdea; species Carybdea cf. marsupialis auct. non (Linnaeus, 1758). The sequence continues at coordinate 9,864 of JAAAKL020008305.1, forward strand.
ATCATTTACGCACAGTTCACTAACGACATCGGGCTTTTTTGTGCCCCAATATAATGCACAGCTTTCAATTAGCTTGATATTGATTTTTCATGGCGTCATACGATGAACCATCAGATAGTTGTTTTCCTCTTTTTTGAATCCATTTTTTTCAAATTGAATGGTGCAACATTGTTGAGTGAAGTACTGGAGGTTTTAAAAATTGATTTGTTTGATTTTCAAATTTACATTTATTTTGCAACCACTGTTTATTTGTATGAGTTCTTCCACGTTGTGGTATGCAGCTCTCTATTATAGGTTTCAGTATTACATTTGCTGGAATGTACATACATATTCGCCTGAGATCAAAAAGAACTTGAAAGTTAAGGTAGCGAAACCAGTGTGGACGCAGGGTCTAACCTTGACAATACAGTTTCGTTTTTATGTTAACCTGGTATAGTATGGACATAACTTGGAGGTTGGCCAGGATCATTTTTGTAAACCAGTAAATTCATGTTGTCACTTCCATTTTGAATTGTGGATCTCTGCTCACTTTTCTGTGTTATGTCACGATTAAATATCATGACACCCACCCCACCCTCCTCTTGTATCGTCAAAGTGCGTCATGAAAATCTCTCCTCGCCTCTTTGTGCCTTTCCATACATGAACTCAGCGCACCTCAAATTTCTTGTGCCGGATAGTGTTGGCGCACTTTAAGATTTCCCAGTGATTTCTATTGACCCATGATGATCTGTTAATGCCATGTTTCTAGAGCCATGCACAAGCCGTTTCAAAAACATTAAGTTGTTCAACAGTGACATGGAGAATATCATTTTTGTTGATTTTTTCATGAGAAAGTGAGCGTTTTGTAAAGATGTGCATTACTGACATTGTGTATTTTCGTGTCCGTCCGTTATTTCTGTCTCCCACCACTTCGTAGGAAGTTAAAGCCAAAAAGAATATTTTTCTTTAATCAGAACTGTGGTCTAAAGTATACGTTTGAATTATTAATTGTGCAAGACACTCCCAATTAAACTTGCCGAAAGTGGCAAATAAAGGGCGTCTCCAATTAGACTGCGGCGTCAAAAATTTTTCCTCAAATTTGATAAAGATGCATTACAAAAACTTCAAATGTTAAAAGTGCCCGAAATGAATGAGGATTAACTTTACAAGCCAAGCAGTTTGTGAAAAACATTAGCAGGATGTAGGTATTGTGACAAAAAATAGATAGATTTATATATATAGTATATATCATATAAATTGTTGTATATGTTGTTATATATAGTATATTATATATTATATTATACCATGGAGAAGAGAGGATTTGAAAGTGTGTAGTTTGAAGAGGACAGATCCACTGACTGGGTGGCAGTTCTTCCATGAGTAAGGCACGTAGCGCAGAGAAGCCTTCAAATTGCGTAGAGCGGGATGCCGATGTCCACCAGTGAATAATTGAGGCTTGTGTGAAAACTAGAGAAAAATTATCACTGGGTCACCCATAGCTCAGTTGGTAGAGCATCACGCCGTCATTGTGTGGGTACCGGTTTCGAATCCCAGTGATGAGATTTTCACTTTTCTCTGGTGACGTGATACATTTTGCCGTATTATAGTAGGCAAACGTGGATCATAAAGAGATTTGTCACGGCGTACTTTAAGATTTTCTCCAAGGTGCAAGCGGAGACGCTTCCGTCAATATACCATTTCCATTCACGCAGGTACATGATAATTGTTACGGTTTAGAAATAGTATTTTTAGTACTCTCTCTTTTCTCCGTGTGTTGTACTTCTTTCAGTAGTCTTTTTGTCTCTTCATTCAGGTTGTGCAGTGGGTTTATGATCATATGAGTGAAACTGACAAGAAGCAACAGTTATGTGACGTTGTTCAACTGGGTGCGAAGCTGAGCCACATGCCATACGACTGGGGTGTAAACTCTAAATGAACTAAGAGACGAATGGATATGATAGACATTATGCTTTCGACACATCATTGACATTGTCTTGTATTGAGCACGTCCTTTTCATGTAAGAAACACGATAGTACGGATAAGAAGGCCAACGTAACAGCGAATAAGCTTAAGGAAAACTGCTCCATGAAATGAGGGAGTTGTGAATAAAAAAGAAATCAATTCCATTAGTTTTCGATTTTTGGTCAAAAGAGACGATCTACATGTTTAAATCGAAGACTGAGAAATTCAGAAAAGGAGGACGTTTTTGTTTGCTTGGAAAGGCTATTCAGTTTCATTCTATGGTGTTTCGTATGTCAACAGGCCGTGTTATCTTTCTATCCTTGTATTGAACCTGGGTGCAATCACACACCATTGATGAGGCTGTCAACGTATTTTGGCGTGATATGGCGGGCCGTATCAGCAGTTGGTGCTACGTGTTTTAGTACGTTTTTCTTGCTGATGTAATGGGGCAAAGAAAATCTCTTATGCACCTTCGATGCTGGCTATTGCAAGCCATGTGGTTCTTACAAGTATTGTAGTCCGTGGGTTGTTGTACGAAATTTGGGCTAACGAATCTCTAACATGATCACTAACGCGGACATTTAGTGCAATTGTACAGGAGGTTCTTGATATGGAAATGTAATATACTACGTTACTCGGGGGCAACGACAGTAGTTATTGTTCCGTCGGCATTAATCTTAAATCGTGGTTGTTGTATCTTCTAGTATTTTTTTCCCAGTGAACGCTGGTGGGAGTTCATACTTGAGGATGATACGGTACTCATTCTCTGTGCTTATCAAACACCATAAATATTCGATGAATGTTATTGGGGTTTGTTGTTTTTGGATGGGGATTTATTGGAAGAGAGGCTCGTAAAATTATGAACACGTGGAATATAGTTTCAATAACAATTTGGTGAGGAAAATATTAAAAAGCAATCACAAACCACAACAATTCAACACAATACAGCAAGCTATTCAATATACAAACTATTGCTTTTACACGGTATATGGGATACGCTATTGCGGTGAGTGCTAAATTTAACCAACATGGGGACTTATTTAACTGAAGATGTTGAATTAGTGGGGGCATAATGGAATGTACACTCTATCTAGTATAAACGGTAATGGAAGGGAATGATTCATCAATCAAAGATGAATATAAGATAATTTTGCGGTAATCAATCGTGTACTCGTGAATTCCGCACAACTCCAGATTTTAGTTAAATTAACAGATCGAAATCAAGTCTAGAAATATCAGTTTTTAAGGTAATGGTGGCCGTATTTTTTCGGTCTACTGAAAATACAGACATACGTTTATTATCGTAGATACAGGAAATTTACGGAATTGCGCAAAACCCGCTAAAGTAGCTATAGAAGCAAACATAATTGAACAAAAATTGCTGACAAAATTTCGCATCCCCCTCCCCAATGTTATGGACAATGTTTTGGCTCGTATTACCTCTAGATTAACAGTTAAGTTGCCGTACAAAGTGAGGACGCGGGCGCAAGTAGCGTGGTTTTGTACAGAGAACCCAGCACGGGCCTATAGGAATCGCTCCACATTTCCTTCCTCTAATTTTTCCAGGTTTAGAGAAAAGAAAGTAAACTGCTCTAGCCAGGCGTGCTTTCCTTTTTTTAAGTGTTGCTTTTGCATGGACGTTTGTTTATATTCATATACCTTGATTCTATCGACGCCCTCCCGTAGCTATATCTAGTCGTGGTCGACGATACTTTGGTATTCGTCGACATGCTAGGTACTTCATCTTCTCTCGCACTCCCCCGGACCAAACATTAATTCAAATCACACCTTTTTCTTATCGAAATAAATATAAAACAGAAAGAGAGACAAAGATCGAGATTGCATGAACAATGTAAAAAGAACATTTCAACAAAATTGAAGATACTAATTAAAAATAGTAATCAATCAGGCTATTAATCAAACCTCGGAGAAGGTAGTACCGGAGAAATCGAGAGAAGCACAATGATGATCGATGGCAGGACATACTAGTCTTGATAAATGGTATAAAATGCTATTCGATGACAATTACAACATACTAAGATGGCAAGAATGACACAGGACGTTTTGACGATGGTACAATAGAAAAGAAATCTGAAGATGGGAAACACCCGGCTTAGACGATGACGTAAGGAATGTTGTAAATGAACTAAAACTTGGGTGAGCACTAGATGGAGAGAGCAGTTTCTTATCAAGTCGTTAACTATGCAGGATCTATACCAGGAGATATGAATGGCTCAAACGTCACCAGACTGCCTAAAAGTTTAAAGCAACATTCTGTCCTGATTAAAGTACGTTATGTCTTTGGAGCAAAGTAATGTAAATAAGAAAGTAATCGTTGTACGAAACAAGTGTAAAGTGGAGACGGAAATAAGAGATACAAGAAGTGGATTCGATGGTAAAGGAGCAAGCGAAGGCTTATTTAGCCTCGGAACTATCATGGAAAGATACGCTGGTCAAAATGAAGATGTATATGCCTGTTTCATTGATTACCAAAAGTCTTTCAATAGATTTGATAGATTGAATCACGAAATCAAACGTAAATGCTTTGTTGGTGTTTAAACGAGGGGGAAATATGTTTCATTTATTTAGAGTCTCTGTTGGATTGAAAAGGAGTGTATAAAATTACAAATTACTTATTCAGATCAGAATAGAAGAGCTGTGCGATGTCTGTCAAACTTGCGCTGATATGAGATAATTTACATAATTAAGTTATTTCAAGAATAAACGAAGGGTAGGGAATGAATAAACATTAACAGTCTCAGGTATACTGATGATATCGTCTTCCTGGGAGAATATGGAGAACGAGTAACGATCATAGACCGAAATAAATAGTAAGGAACGTAATTGAAACTGAAAATTAATAGATGAATAAAAACATGAAACTTTTTGCTGATGATGATTGGAAAATTATTATGGGCAGTATGAAAAGTAGTCAAAGTGAATACTAAAAAAGTCAAGACCATGGTTAATATCAACAGCTAAGACAACACCGCGAGTGAAAATGACAACAGATAGCTATGAAGGGTAGCACAGATAGAAAGTTTACACATTTAGGATAAATGATAACAGATGGGAAAAATGATAATTCCTACCAACAATTTACATATTAAATGTTTCTACTGCAGTTGATTTTCTTAATTTTTCTACAGTAGGAGACTCGTTCACCTCATTGGCAATGTCTTTCAAATCTCTTGTCCGATAATTCGCATGTGTTCAGTGACATATCTTAATGATCTGGCCCTTAGCAAGATCAGATCATTATTTCGGAGATCGTATTGTTGTTCTTCAGATATGAATGGTTCTTCCATAAAATTAAAATTGACATTATTTGCGGTTTTGTCAATTTCTGTCATTAACTGTTGGAGATTTGTTTGAAAAGATGCTGTTATAGTCGTGTTAAGATGAAGATCGTTAAAGTTTCGTATAGTGCCTTTCAGCATTACTTCAAGACCTCGTTCATGTACCTGGTTCATTTTGCTATTCGCTACTGGCCAGTAAATAATTTATGAAGATAATATGGTTGTTATTTGAATAGTAGTATCACCTGCAAAATTGTAGAGGCCAGCTTCATCTGTCACATAGAAAATATCGTTAGTGTATACGATAAATAATAGTGGAGCCAGGACTGAACCCTAGGGAACTCCTTGAAACACGCCATCTCATTAACTGAAGCTGCTATTTATTTTCACTCTTTGCTTTCTCCCCTGAAGATAATTATAAATCAATTTTAACATACTAAAATCAAATCCATATGCGTGCATTTTAGCACCCGTTAAGTCATTTCGAATCCAATGTAAAGTTTATGATAGATCCGTAAGTACTCCCCGGGAAACTTTTGTCATCTACTGAAGTTTAAACTTTTGTTGGTATACTTTGGATAGGCGTTGCTTTCTTTTTCTGCGGTTTTTGCAGTTCAGCTCTCACTTTATCTTCTTTGACGTCTTTCAAATTTAAGCTTGTTAATTTTATGTAAGATCTTCTGTATACCAGTGAGAGACCAATTTTTCATGGCTTTATCTACTGGGTCGATAACATCGGCTATGAAAACTAAATTTTTGCTACTTCTGTCATATTAAGACTGATTGGTCAAAACAACACTTGCAGCCAGAGTTCTGATTAGCTGGGAATTAGTTTCATTCCTTCCTTTTCATGTTTAATTCTGAAGATTTTTGTACTTCATAGCTCTTTACAATAGGGAGATAACCGAAAACGCTAATATTATGTCTAACCCAAAACGTTAACTGTTTCAATCTACCAA